>APFE030843249.1:0-25558 GCA_000404065.3 Pinus taeda | reverse complement strand
GGGTAAAACTGTGTGGTGTAAATTTGCCTTATATATATAATAGAAAATAGATGGACCTGCTAAGAATTACAAAAAAAAATGAAGTAATTGCAAATCTCCTTCATACCTTGAATTGGAGACAACCTGTTAATGGGATCATAACTCTCTCACTCTTTCTCTCTATATATTTTATGTTAAAATATTTTGCTAACATACATATTGAAATATTAAAATTATATTCCACATTAAACTTTTCGTATTTATTATTGTTTTTTTAAATGTTGCATATCAACTCCATATTTATAATGAAATATATTACACATGTACCTTACAATGGAAAGTGAAAACATAAGAAAAATTTCAATTTAAATTTCTTTATTTTTGTATGTTGATATAAAATAATGTTATTAGTCCCTACCTAGGCAAGACTCTAGCAATCAATTTGTAGTTTTACTATTATTAGTTTAGCTTTGACTTATGCAAAACCTAATGTTAAATATTAGAAATAAACAGAATATTTTTTATTATAATGTAAAAAATTAATTAGTAAATGCTTGATTGGACAAAACTTTTGAGCACTTATTTGAGCCTTAACGCCATCTATCCTAGTCTCACAGATAAAATCTACTAACTATGAAATTTCAGCGGTATTCAGGGAAACATATGCCATCATTCTCTACAATTGACATTTTGATACTGTTATCACCCCAAGAAACTCTCCTAGGTTGTATCTCGGAGATGCTCGGGAACATTAGAAACTCAACTCAATGTTGGAAATGGATGAATGGAAGGAATGATGCTTGTTCAAGCCAGATAACTACTTCTACTATGCTTAACTCCAGACATGCGTGAACACCCCCAGACTACAAGGCTTTAGACCACCAATTACTCACGCTTTAAGGAGTTAGGTGAACATGGAGAATACTGACCACACTAGCAGATGCACAAGACCATGTCATAGCCGGCTTCAACTAGTAAAAAGGTCTGCAAATCTATTTTCTAATGAACGGACATGATGACAACTCTCTAGCATTAAGTTAACAGAAACCTACATAACACATTCAATGATACATACTAGACTTCAACACAGAGATAGGATGACAGCTTCTCTAATGAAAAACATCTAGAGTACATGAAAAATACATAAGAGGCACAACCTAGAATAGAGTAGAAGTGGAAAGTGAGTAATTAACAACAGAAGAAGCTTGTATCAGCTGAAAATGAAGATGAGACACTACAAGTATCAAAGTAGTTACAGTCTCCAGAAGTCGAACCTTACATCAAAAAAACAACCATCCACCTTGATTACCTCTATTTTCTGGGTATATATAGAGTTTTCTTTACAAAAATGATCTGCTACTCTAAGCGTGGATGGGTCATAATTGGCCACTAACCACTTTAATTGTCTGGTAGAGTTTCTGCTGCAATTTGTTTGTTTCAATGAATGAATCTGATCTTTTCTGATACTTTGTTGTCTTTCTTGAATAGGTGGAGTGTTGCATGAAAGAAGCTCCATAACTAATAAATGCACTGATCTTCTCGAGGCATGTCCTTTTTCTTCTCAGCCATTCTTCATGTTAAATGTGATTGTTGAGGATCTATTACACTGAGTGCTGGATACTGGCCAACTTATTCCTTTGGATGCATGCAATGATTGGGCGAGAGGAGGGACATCAGCCATTGGATCGCATGGATTGATGGCGAGGATCATTTTGTAGAAGGTATCGGGAGATATGGGATCGGGATGGATGAGAGTCGTTGGATTAAATATGAGCGGATCGAATGATCATCGAGGGCGGAATATGCGCGGGAATCATCGGCTGGGGAAAACTATGCAATATGGAAAATACACTATTGGCGCAGACTTCTGGTGAAACACATGGAAAATACACTATTGGCGCAAACTCTTGGAAAATACACTATCGGTGCAAACTCTTGGAAAACACACTATCAACGCAAACTCTCGGAAAACACATTATCAGCGATGCAAACCAGACTTGAAACTTATTACACGGGAGCGGTGAGTCATATCGCGTTCGACAGCTAATATCACATTGCAAAAATGGAGTGGTCTGCGTTAACGTCAAGCCCTAGCCCTGTGCAATTTGCGACCATATCGCATTGCAATATTGCATTGGTGGAAGTCGAGGGGCGTGGCCTTTACACACACATGGATGTGATTTGCGATTTGCGATTGTGATTGAAATGAAAGTGCCAAGTTATATGGTCGGGTCTTATGGAAGGTTTGAACTTCGCACTTAGGAATGGGGCTAAAAAAGGGCTTTGTTAGATTTCAGAGAGTTTATTCAGGGAATGTAGAGGTTTTAGGGGTGAATGGGAAGAGGAAAATGGAGAAAATGACCAAATGCGAGCTTTCCTTTGAAGACAACTGAGCAAAGAAAGCCTATCTCTAACCTTAGAAAATCATTGTTGTATATGTTGGCATTATGACGTATGTGTTGTACTTGATGGCAACCATCTCATAGAAGAACAATTTACATATACACAACCAGATGAGTCTACATAAGAAATATCAGATGTGACATAATACATGGGATGCAGTACAAAGGAATCAAATGACAAACTATAGTACAGTAGTGTTATTTTCGGGTTCCACAGGTGCATCGTCCAAAAGGTGTGGTCATTAACAGGTTGCGCAGTTTCTCGTCTCATAAGATGCAGATATGTTCGCATGCGCTTCAAACAAAAAGTGCAAACCTAAAATGCACGGACTTTCATGAAGAAAAACACGCACGTGGAAAAGCTTATGTTTGGTCCATGGTATTTAGTCCGATGTTTTCAATCCTATGGTTTTGGTCCGTGGTTTTGCATCTAAAATATTGAACCCAGGTTTTGGATCCCTAGTATTGGATCTCTGTGGTTTTGGTCCATGGTTTGAGAAAGGCCTAGACTATAAAAAGGGAAGTAAATCATTTGGCCTATTCACTTGTGTATGTCGAATATCTTAAGAGAAAGATCTGAAATTTTGGTGATCGATTTGTGAGTGATAGCTAGATCTGAATCAAGGAGAAACCTGAGCATTATAAGGCGGATCTACTGATGGGTCGAGATCTCTTGATGGGTCGCAGGCTAGACACAACAGAAGTGCAGATATCCGCAGGTTTCTATTGGTGAAGTTGTGGACTATTCCTTGAAATATATTTTGGCTTCTTTTTGTCTATTGCTGTAGAATTCTAGGTTTAGAATCAGTGTCTGGTTACTGGTATTGTTCTCTGATTACTGCATTCTGAGAAGCTATTGGTTGTTTCACATGTACTTGATGATTATTTATTGTTCATGGATCTAGTATGATGATTTATGAAACGTGGTCCCTGGAAGAAAAGAGAAGGTTGTAGCCTTCTGCAGGTTGAAGCCTGCGTACTGGTAAAGGACTGCACCAGTACAAAATCATTGTAAAAAGAAGTTTCTAATTGAAAGAAGATAGAGACATATTGCAGCAGGTGGTTTTCACCCACGTTGGGTTTCCACCTTATATCTTGTGTTCTTTGGTGTGACAGTTGCTCTATTTTTGTTCTTGTTATATGGTTTTGACACACAGATTAATATATTATAAGTTTGGGAGGTATACACAAGTTTCATCTGCAAATATTTATATAAATTGAAAAGAGTTTGATAATACTGATTCACCCCCCCTCTCAGTATTATTTCCAACAATTGGTATCAGAGCAGGTTCTTTAGGAAAAAGCTTGATCACTTGAAGGAAGATCTATCATCATGAGCAACTACGAAAAGGAAGCATCTATCAAGCCACCGATATTTGATGGAACCAACTTCGTCTATTGGAAGGTAAGAATCACTGCCTATCTTCAATCTCTTGGTACAGAAGTTTGGGATATTGTGGAAACAGGATACACATTTCCGTCAGCAAATCCTACAGATTCAGCTGGTAAGAAACAGTATGAAACAAATGCAAAAGTTGTCAATACTCTATTGGGAAGTCTATCTCAATCAGAATTTGTCAAGGTGATGTAGCTCAAAAGCGCAAAAGAAATATGGGACAAGATCGTTCTAAGATATGAAGGAGATGAGCAGGTAAAACGAGCAAAATTACAAACTCTTAGAATTCAATATGAAAGTCTCAGAATGCATAATGATGAAAGTGTGGCGAGCTATTTCCTACATATAGATGAGATTGTAAATTGTATGAAAAACTTGGGTGAAGAAATAAAAGAAGTAGTTTTGGTTGAGAAGGTTCTAAGATATTTGTCTCCTAAGTTTGATTCAAAAGTTTCAGCCATAGAAGAAAAGGGGAATCTAAAGAATCTTACCATGTCACAATTACACGAAATTCTAACTGCTTACGAAATGAGAAAAGGAGGACCATGAGACAGAAGAGAAGAGGCATTCAAAGCTTCAGGAAAAGGAGATTACTATGAGCCAGGACATATGTTAGAAGAAGAGGAAGAATCAAATTTTGTCAAGAACCTTCAATGGGGAACTGGAACATTTAGAGGGAAGCTACCTTTCAAATGCATTCCTTGTCGAAGAGTTGGTCATTATGCTACAAAATGTCCTCATAAAGATAAACTAAACAAAGGTAAGGAACCTGTTAGATGGAACAAAAAATAATATGTAAGTAAGAAGAGCTATTATACTCATGAACAGAGTGATGGACTTTCAAATAATGATGAAGATGAACAAGGTCATGATAATAGGCTTTTGATGGCTTTTGAAGATGATGATTTCTTGGATGCTATAAATGAAGAAGGTCTGTATGAAGAAATTTCTAAACTTAAAATTTTTTTAGAAGAAAATAATATGATTATTGATACTCGAACATTCCAACTTGCTGAAAAGGATAAACACAATGAAAAGTTAGAATGTGAAATTGTGGGACTTAGAAAGCAAATTGAGAAAACAAAATCCCTTAATCTCATATTTTCTAAATGATCTGAAACTCTAGATGAGATTATCAAAGTGCAACGTTATCCTCTAATCAAAACAGGTCTCAGATATTCCGAAGAAGTGTCTCAATCTCAGAAGCAAGCACAGAAGCCATCCACCTCAAAAAGCTACCTTGATGCAGCAAGGAGAAATGAACAGCAAAAGCATGATGCAAATCACCAAGTAAATCAGGGACAAGTTCCTTCAAGAATGATCAAAGATTATCGGGAGCAATCTACTTCAAGGATGAACAGAAGCCTCAACCGACCATAGGTAATTTTTTCTCAATTTAGCTCAAGAATGGATGGAAACTACAATCATATGATTTGTAGATTTTATAGTCGCAGGAATTTCTTCAATGCCCAATGTTTCTCTTGTCATAACTTTGGTCATAAAGTTGCTCAGTGTGTTGCCTATAAAACCATCATGACTAGGGAAGCTCAAAAACAAATGGGTATGACAGGAATCATGAAAAGAACCTACAATAACTTCTCTACTCTTGAAAATGAAATAGAATGCACTATCTGTAACAATTTCAGTCATGAAGATTCTGAATGCAGAAGCAGGTTTCAGTAAACAATTCAAAAGGAGTAGACTTCACTAAGTTCAAAAACATGGAGAAAGAAAGAACCACAACCAGACAGATGTGGGATAGCCCTATATGTGGAAGGACAAGAAAATCAATGGTGCATTGATAGTGGATGCTCAAAACATATGACAGGTGATAAAGAAAAACTTCAGTTATATACTACCTTAAAAATGGAAAAGAAGGTATCATTTGGAAATGACACCCCTGCATTCATAAAAGGTAAAGGTTTTGCCTAGTTGAAAAAGAAGGTCAAAGTTGGTAATGTTATGTATGTTGATGGTTTAAAGTGTAATTTATTAAGTGTTAGTCAAATGTGTGATCAAGGAACTGAGGTAATATTTAGATCAAATGGATGTATTGTTCGTGAGCTTGACACAGGAAAAATAGTGATCAAAGGCACAAGAACTCCAAATAATTTATACATATTCAAAGAAGGAGAACAATGCTATTTGAGCAAGAATGATGAACACTGGCTATGGCACAGAAGATTGGGGCATCTTAGCTTCTCCCAGATAAGGAAAGCATGCAAATATTAGGTAGTTTGTGATCTTCCTCACATCAGAATTCCAGACAATACAATATGCAAATCATGTCAATTTGGTAAGCAAACCAGAACTAATTTCTCTAAGAAGGAAGGATCAACTAGTAGGCCACTTGAACTTGTCCACACCGATATATGTGGTCCAACTAGGAAGAGGTCACCTCGAGGAGAAGAATACTTCATTTTGTTCACTGATGACTTTTCAAGGATGTGTTGGATAGGGCTCATGAAGTATAAAGATAAAGCTTTTGAAAAATTCAATTCATTCAAAGCTTTGGTTGAAAACGAATCAGACCATAGAATCAAATGTCTCAGATCTGATCGAGGAGGAGAATTTACCTTCGATTTTTGTGAAGAACATGGAATCAGAAGGGAATTTTCTACTGCAAGGACTCCTCAGCAAAATGGAGTAATAGAAAGGATGAACAGAACGGTTCAACAAATGGCTCGTGCTATGCTTGATGAGTCTGGAACTCCTGCAACCTTCTAGGATGAAGCTGCATTTGCTGTTGTTACTATCCTCAACAAGACAAACATCTGGGTAAACAATACTCGGACTCCTCATGAACTTTGGTATGGTAAGACTCCCACGGTAAAATACTTCAAAATTTTTGGAAGCAAATGCTACATTAAAAGGACTGATGAAAATCTTGGCAAGTTTGAACCTAGAGCAGATGAAGGAATTTTACTTGGCTACTCTCCCCACAACAAAGGTTACAAATGTTATAATATAAGACTTGGCAAAATTGTCGAAAGCATTGATGTAGTGGTTGATGAAGAAGAAAACACTCCTAGATAGGTAAGATCTGAAGTTTTTGAAGATGGAAAAGACTATCCGTCAACATCAAATCATATTCATGATGAAGAAGAAATCCATGAGGCACCAGAAGAGTAGGTAAGGATAGAAGAGAAGACTCCATCTAGATAGGTTTAGAAGAATCATCCAGAATCCCAAATTCGAGGGCAGAAAGAGGCAGGTGTACAAACAAGGAGAACCGTTTTAGAAGCTTCAAACTTTCTAGCATTGCCCTCCTCCACTGAACCATAGAATGTAAAAGGGGCATGCAAAGATGAATGTTGGGTCAAAGCCATGGAGGAAGAACTTGAGAAGATTGAGAAGAATAACACTTGGGAGTTGGTTCCTAGACCACAAGATAAAAATTTCATAGGGACAAAATGGATTTTCAAAAATAAGCTAAATGAAAATAGAGAAGTTGTTAGAAAAAAGGTGAGACTTGTTTGTAAAGGGTATGCACAACAAGAAGTCATAGAATTTGAAGAAACTTTTGCTCCAGTTTCCAGATTGAGGCTGTAAGAATGTTCCTTGCTCTCTCTAGCTTTCAAAAGTTCAAAGTATTTCAGATGGACGTAAAATCTGCCTTTCTAAATGGAGACTTAAATGAAGAAGTATATATAGAACAACCTGATGGGTTCATCCTTGGAAATGATCCAAAACTTGTATGTAGACTTAAGAAGGCTCTCTATGGTCTTAAACAGGCTCCAAGGGCAAGGTACTATCGTCTGGACAAATACCTTCATCAACAAGGCTTCTCAAAAGGCTCAGCAGATAGCAATCTATATATAAAAATTGATAATGATAAATTGCTAATACTTGTTGTATACATGGATGATATCATTTTTGGCAGCAATGAAGAAGCCATGACTCAAAACTTTGCCTTGGTGATGCAAAAAGAATTTGAAATGTCTTTGCTTGGTGAGTTGACATACTTCCTTGGTTTACAAATCCAACAAAATAAAGATGGTATCTTTTAATCACAAACCAAGTACCTAAAGCAGATCTTGAAGAAATATGGCATGGAAGACTCGAAACCGGTATGTACCCCTATGGTAACAGGATGCAGCCTCAACGCTAATGACGAATCAGCAGCAATACATCAACCAACCTATAGATCCATGATTGGCAGTCTACTCTATCTGATAGGAACTCGGCCAGACATCATGCATGCAGTGGGAATAGTGGGAAGATTTCAGGCTAATCCAAAGGAAGCACACCTTGAGGCAGTTAAGAGGATCTTCAAATATTTTCAAGGAACACAAAAATATGGCTTATGGTATCCTAGAGATGTAGATCTCACACTTCATGCATATACAAATGCAGATTGGGCAGGAAGCATGGATGATAGAAAAAGCACTAGTGGTGGTGCATTCTTTATGGGATCCAGATTAGTATCATGGTTCAGCAAGAAACAAAGTTCAATTGCTTTATCTACAGCTGAAGCAGAATATGTGGCTACTGCATCTTGATGCACACAACTTCTTTGGATGATGCAAAATTTGCAAGATTTTCAAATCACTTGTACTCCACCTATCTCCATCTTTTGTGATAATACAAGTGCAATCAGTATTTCAAAAAATCCTATCATGCATTCAAAGACTAAGCACATACCTATCAAGTATCATTTTCTAAGGGAACAAGTGCTTGAACAAAAGGTTAAATTGGAGTATGTTCCTTCCAAGGAACAAGTAGTTGATATACTCACCAAACCATTGCCTAGGGAGACATTTGAATACCTCAGACAAAAGCTGGGGGTCGTTGATGCATCATCCTGCTGCTAAATCTTGTCTGTGGTTGTACGCAGGTGGATACACATACATATGACGGTACAGTTGTGTGGGTCTGACAGAGATCATCTGGCATAGGTTGAGGGGGAGCATATATTCTTCTAATAATGCATTATCTTAGAAGTCCTTGGTTTGATTCCACAGTTGTTTTTGGTGGAATAGATGCTTGATTGACAGATATTACTGATGATAGTTGTAGATAGCTAATCCTTTTATCTCTATTTCTTTTCATATCAAGGTCATGTAATGACCTATTTTTATTTCCCCACTATGCTTGGGAAGAATGATGTATGTTCTTGTTTTATTCCCTTTTGGAAGGGAGATGGATGTATGTATGAATCTTTGATGATAGCAAGGTCACCTATGATGTATGGAGTCATGTTCTTTCTTGTAGAACATCTTTTGTAGACATTGTTTACAGTCAGGGGGAGCATGAACAACAGTTTAGTAGAGCAGGGATCTTCAGTAGCTTCATACACCTTGGCATATACAGCAGGTCCTTAGGGGGAGAATGGTCAGCGGAATGGTCCGCTCTTTACCCTTGATGTGAAAGGGGGAGAGTGATTGGGTATTGTTGCCATCAAATCCAAAGAGGGAGATTGTTAGCATTATGATGTATGTGTTGTACTTGATGGAAACCCTCTCATAGAAGAACAATTCCCGTATACACGACCAGATGAGTCTACAGAAGAAATATCAGATGTGACAGAATGCATGGGATGCAGGACAAAGGAATCAAATGACAAATTATAGTACAGCAGTGTTATTTTTGGGTTCCGCGGGTGCACCAGCCAAAAGATGCAGTCATTAACAGGTTGCGTAGGTTCTCCTCTCATAAGTTGCAGATACGTTCACATGCCCTTCGAACAAAAAGTGCGAACCTAAAATGCACAGAATTTCATGCAGAGAAAAATGTGCATGTGGAAAATCTTATGTTTGGTCCATGGTATTTAGTCCGGCATTTTTGATCCTATGGTTTTGGTCCATGTTTTTGCATCTAAAATATTGAACCCAGGTTTTGGATCCCTAGTATTGGATCTCTATGGTTTTGGTCCATGGTTTGAGAAAGGTCTAGACTATGAAAAGGGAAGGAGATCATTTGGCCTATTCACTTGTGTATGTTGAATATCTTAAGAGAAAGATCTGAAATTTTGGTGATCGATTTGTGAGTGATAGCTAGATCTGAATCAAGGAGAAACCTGAGCATTATAAGGCGGATCTACTGATGGGTCGAGATCTCTTTGGCGCATGATCAGATCTATGAATTTAACAGTCTAGGGTAAATTGATGACTGATAAAGTGTATATACCTAGAGGTCCGCACGCGAGATACGGCGCAGGTGCGCAAGCCAGAAGAGGGATCAGGTGCGGAGGTGCACAGTCGAGTAGACAGCGCAGGTGTGGAGGTGTGCAGTTCAGTAGACAGTGCAGGTGCAGAGGTGTGCAGTTGAGTAGACAATACAAGTGTGGAGGTGCGCAGAACAGAAGATAGAGCAGTGCGGCGCTGCGCAAAACAGAAGAAAGAGCAGGCGCCGAGCTACGAAAGTTAGACACGATAGAAGTGCGGATATCCGTAGGTTTCTATTGGTGAAGTTGAGGACTTTTCCTTGAAATATATTTTGGCTGCTTTTTGTCTATTGTTGTAGAATTCTGGGTTTAGAATCAATGTCTGGCTACTGGTATTGTTCTCTGGTTACTGCATTCTGAGAAGCTATTGGTTGTTTCACATGTACTTGATGATTATTTAGTGTTCATGGATCCAGTATGAAAATTTATGAAATGTGGTCCCTCGAAGAAAAGAGAAGGTTGTAGCCTTCTGCAGGTTGAAGCCTGCGTATTGGTAAAGGACTGCACCAGTACAAAATCATTGTAAAAAGAAGTTGCTAATTGAAAGAAGATAGAGACATATTGCAGCAAGTGGTTTTCACCCACATTGGGTTTCCACCTTATATCTTGTGTTCTTTGGTGTGACTATTGCTCTATTTTTGTTCTTGTTATATGGTTCTGACACACAGATTAATATATTATAAGTTTGGGAGGTATACACAAGTTTCATCTGCAAATATTTATATAAATTGAAAAGAGTTTGATAATACTGATTCAGCCCTCCTCTCAGTATTATTTCCAACAGTATAGCAGAGCTAACACTGGCTCCTTCTGGGGATGAGATCCTCCCTGTGCGGTCTCAAGAACTTGCATATCAATGCCTTTCCTGTGAAAAACAAATTAGCAAAATTTCCTAGTGTTCCATTGGGCATGGAGTCTACTTTTCTTACACTAAACTGATAAAACAAAATATTTACAACTTTAAGGCCAAAAGACCTTAAACCACATAAATTTTTAGAAAATAGCCATTAACTGGGCCATCAAAAACTGCTTCTCTTCCCATGCTTTTCAGCATGAAGGTATTGTTCCCTTGAATCTGAGAAATGATAAAAGGCCCTGTCCAGAAAGCATCAAACTTCCCATGGTTGCCTTTCTTTTATTTCAGTGCATCCCACTTCAGAACCAAGTCTCCAACTTGAAGATTATCTGATTTTGTCTTCTTGTCAAAATCTTCCTCGATCTTTTTCTGACGTGTTGCAGCCCTTTCAACCAATTGTTCTCTGATTTGATGTACCTCTGCTAAGTCAATGATCCTTTCTGTTATAGACATTTTTGGGCACTTCAACCCCAATCATAAATGTCCATAAAATGAGGGCTCCTAAGTCCCTAAAAGTGTTGCTTCACTGCCTAAAGGAGAAAGGTCAGCAGATTACATCATCTCCCAGAAGTTCTCCCCTAAAAACTGCTCGTAAATGGTCAAAACTGGACCATACTAAAAGCCCAGTGCAGAGGGTGTGATGCATATCACCTTCCCAGTGTACAAGGTACGATGCATACTGAATTTCTCCTCTGTAGGGTGCGATGGTCAGGAATGGACAAATGGCAGGGACAAAATGCGAGGTGGAAGATCATGGAATCTTCCAAAAGCTTCCCCTCTAACACTTGCCTCTCTGTTTTCGACTAGGGATGAGTAAGAGATCATCATTCTCCAAGTGGAAGCAGGAACTATCAGAGAGCGGACACTAATCAAGATCCCAGAAGATTACTCACCTCCCTATAATCATCTATATATGGATCCCTCATCACAGAGATCTAGAGGCTGGAATTTTGTATCTTATAGAGAAGTGCTGTTAGTTTTCTGGTGTACATTCATAGTGTTGGGTGATCTAAGCTTTGCTTGAGGTGAAGAAGGGCTTCCTAGCTGGAGGATGATGCTGGGTCAGAGCATATGGTTGTAATCCTCTTGCTACTTTTCATCTTAATAAAGCTATTCTTGTTTTCTTCCATATTCTTGTGTACTTGTTTATATATGCATTTATATGGTTAACACACATATGATCCTATGTTATTTATGAATTTAGATCTTTGTTTCTTCGATAGTAGTATGTTGTTGTGATTCCACAGGTTATTTTTGAAGCTGGGCAGACGAAGAAGAAGCGGCGAAGCTCTATCAAGAAGGAGAGGAAATCAAGCGCAAGACTCAGGTTGGTCTTCTTGGTTCTCCTGTTGTATATTTTCATAAAAGAAAACAATAGTAGACTTTAATTGTTTGTTTCTAAGATAGCCACCCATCTTAGTGGGAATAGCAGCATCCGAGTGGACACTATTCCCGGTAACAATAATGACACTTACAATAAAGGTTTATTCAGGGTAAGTGATTTCTGGGATCAAACAAGATACAAGGATAAATGAAGAACATGGAAGAACCTGGGATACTATGAAGAAACCCATTTGAAGGCCCAAGTAGAAGCTCCTGCAATCATCTTGGAACAAAGAAAGATTTTAACATCTACATTATCTGACCAACTAAGATGGGGAAGAAATAATGAAGGAAAATTCAACCTTAAAGAAGCCAAAATAATTTCCATTGGGCTTGAATTTCCAAACCCTGATAAGATATGGAAGGACCTATGGCGGAACTCGCATTGGATGAAAATTAAACTGTTCATGTGGTTGGTGCATCATAAAAAGATTCTAACTTCGGAAAATCTTCGAAAAAGAGGTTTAGTTGGTCCATCTAGATGCCAGTTGTGTGGTCTACAAGAAGAAATGATGGATCACCTATTCAACCTCTGCCCATTCACCTCTACGTTGTGGAATTGGGTAGCCTCAATCTTCAAGCAAATTGACAGGGACACATCCAGCATTACTAGCACCTTAAAGAATTGGCGGAAAGATTTCTTAGAAAATGAAACAGTGAATAAAGCCTAGACTCTGATTCCAGGTTTTTTGATATGGGATGTCTGGAAAGAATGCAAAAACTGGATTTTCAAGAGCAGAATTGGTTCAACACAGAGCATCATAGCTCAGATTATAAGACAGCTCAAAGAAACTGTAAGTACCTATCTAAAGAAACCCCCCCGAAACCCTCCTCTAAACCAGGATGCACATATACTTTTGCAATTGGGTCTCCTGTTGCCAGTCCCCCAGGGCATAAGCAAGAGAGCGATCTATACAAGAAGATATGCAACGGTAGAACACCAAAAAATGTGTCAAAACATTGATGGTTATTGCAGGTCTATCAACATAAATAATCCCACCTGAGATCCTTGAGAACACTCCAATTTTTTCATGTACGTAGAACTGGCAATAGATTAGCAAATTGCTTGGCAAATGAAGGAGTGCTCTATTCAAGGAGTAATAGAAGATACACTTGGGCATTGACATCCTTTGGGACATTGCGCGAGGACTGTAACAGATAGGCGACCATAGATAGGGAGTATTCTCAAAACATGTAAATTTAGTAGTTAGGGACTGATGGAAACAGTGGAAAATCGACCAAGTGCAAGGGGTAAACAGTGGGCTGGTTGGCAAGCAGCCAACCATAGATTGCCTTAAACTCCACCATCCTATGGATTTCGAGCGGAAAACCACACAGGGGTTAAATCTTCAAACAGACTCGGAAAACATTAGTATGATGATTTATGATACTCATCGGGTCCAAAAAATAAATTATTGCGTGGGAAAGTTACTAACCTAAAACTAGCTCTGGACCGTCGGATTTCCAAGGATGGGATTGCATGGTCTTCGGGGTAAAAAGATGATCGATGGTTATTCCTCAAGCAGACTCGAAAAAATTATAGAGAGGTGGTTTTTTTTTCTCATCGAGTCCGTAAGTTAAAGTATCGAGTGGGAAAGTTGATGGCCCGAAATGAGCTATTGACCGTCGGATCTTAGAGGAAGGATCGCACAGTGTTCGGCATGAAAATCTGATCAATGGTTAATCCTCAAGCAGACTCGAAAAATATATAGAGCGGTCTTTTAGTTTCTCATCGGTTCCGTAAAACAAGTTAAAGAGTGGTCAAGTTGATGGCTCGAAATTACTTTTTGACCATCGGATCTTCGAAGGCAGGATCACACAGTTGTTGGGTTGTAAAGACATTCAAAGGTTAAGGAGAATGTATTGTAGGCCTTCGATTATGTAGGCCCTCGACATCAAGAGTTTAAGGGTTCGTTGATGAGCGGGTTTTTTGACATTAAGAGCTTTTGGTTTCGGTGTTAAGTGATACTTTTGACATCAAGAGCTTAAGGGTTTGCGTGCACTAGTTTTCCAGAATGTCACTCTGAGGATGGTTAGATAGACGAGGTAGTTTCTGTGTACTCTCTAGTGGATGGATCGTTTTGACAACAGTCGTCATGTAGTTTTGGTGAGTCAACCCAATTGTCTGTTGAGTGGTTCACAGAGATGGTGTTGTTGTTGTACAATATGTGGTGTTGTTGTTGTACAATATGTATTTTCTCTTGACTAATGGAAGGTTCCACTCTTACTTGATTAAAAAAAAAAAGATAAAAATATTGTACCAATCAAATAAACTATTTCAATATTCATTTTAAATAAGAAGCACTCTATATCATAATGTTATATTTAAAAATAATAAAACTATACTTTCAATAACAAATTAACAAAAAAATTGTAATAACAAAAAAATCAATATAGATCTTAAATAAAATACTTAGATTTCCAGGTTAATTTAAAACCACTTTATATAGAGATAAAGTAATTGAAAGTAAAGTGAAAAAAAAATAAAATTATGGAGTTGAAAAATTCCATATAAAAATTATATAATTGATATTACATGATATGTAATTTATTCTATGTTTATTTCCCATTTATTGATTAAAATCAAAATATATCAATAACAAGAAAATATTTTATTCTTAGTCATAATTAAAATATTTCAATTTCTATATTAAATAACAAAGTTTTATATCAAATTTAAATAAAGAAAAAAATTTAATTAAAAAAAATAAATTATATATCACATTGATTTTCGTGGGGTGTTCGTATTATGAGCATCATCATATTGTAATTTATTGAATTAGAGTTATTATTCCATCAATGGCCTTTTTAGTGATATTTGTAATTCAGTCTTAGTAAAAAATTAATTCTTCACCTTTGAGCTTAATTTTAAATGAACTTGATAGAAAGAGATAATTTATTTCGCAGTTAAAAGAAATAAAAAAATTACTTTTTAGTATGACAAAATATATAATTCATTCACTACTCAAAATGGAGTTGAAGTCTAATATATAAAATAGTATTAGTGATATTACATAAATGTTTAATTCATTCTAAACACTATGTTTAGTTTAATTAACATGTAATATTTAAAACCAAAATATATTAATAACATAAAACTATTTTGAAAAATTAAATAAAATATTGCAATATCCATATTAATTAACATAATTTTATATTTCAAGTATAAATATCATTTATATTTTTCTGAAATAAAAATACTTCTCATCTATATAATCGATTTATAATATTTTAAATAACATACAAAATATACAC
The DNA here is from genome assembly GCA_000404065.3 of Pinus taeda. Taxonomy (NCBI): domain Eukaryota; kingdom Viridiplantae; phylum Streptophyta; class Pinopsida; order Pinales; family Pinaceae; genus Pinus; species Pinus taeda. The sequence goes on along the minus strand of APFE030843249.1, from coordinate 10,121 downwards.
ATATTTTACTTAATAAAAAATATACGTACTTACATATAATGAAATTATAATTAATTACTATATGCTCATTTATTTAATTTATTATTATATTTTTTTCACAAACATAACTTTCATTCATAATTTTATGGTATTTGATTTAACTATAATTGTTATAAAATCTATATATATTGAGCCCCACACATATATAATTTAACTATAGTATACAAACATAACTTTCATTCATAATTTAATGGTATTTGATTTAACTATAATTGTTATAAAATCTACCCCCCACACATATATAATTTAACTTTAGTAAATAAAAATATTGCTCTTTTTATATTATAATAAATTACTAGACGCCAATTCCAATATAAAATTTAAAATACTACCTAATTAATAGAATTAAATTGCAATTACTTATTATAATATTTTATATTTATTTTATTTAATATTATCATTTTTTCTTATAAATTTCATTCTCTTTTCCATAAATTAACAATATATAATTTGGTTTATAATACAATATAATATTATGTTATATTATAAACCATATTAAAAAATAAATACATATCTATATAAAGGGCAAAGATTCTTCATTACTTTGTATATTCTCCGAGTATGGAGGGATTAAATAGACATTTTTTTTACCAGAGATCTTAATAAACTTGATTTCTTTTCAAGCTTGATAAATATGGATCTCTAGATTGCTTGATAAATATGGATCTCTATATTATTTATGGTAGATAGGGATCAAATCTTTCAAAATACAAGTGTAACACTCCAATTGCTATGAATATTTGTTTTAGTACTAGTTATTTTTACCTTAAAAGAAAACCCCATCTCATTTTGAAAATATCCATGAGTGGCAGATGATGGTTGGAGGATAGAGAGAAAATGATATCTAGGCACTTATCTTGCATAAGAAAATGTTAAGGTTGGCAAGACTTTGTGAGGCTAAGGCTAAGGGATTTTTAAGGTGGACATAGAGCCAGTGGAACCTTGGATATAGAGCCAATGGAACTCTTGGAAAAAGATCCTTGAGTATAGTGTTCCAGAGTGGACTAGTGTGGTCTTGAGGATCATGAACAAGCTAAATCAAAATTGTATTTCTAAACTATCTAAAATGGAAAAATCTTGGGGGGAGAAATTTTTGGACAAAATTGAATCTGATTTCCACTCTCATGGTATTGTCCTTCACCATTAATATTCCTCTTGTCATTCACCATTAATCTTCCTCAGAGACTCGATAGGACACATAAGTACTTTTGTGATGTTTAACTCCTTTTTTGGTTTCTTATAGAAGAATTCTACATTATAGTGAAAAAGATAGTTATTACGTAAAGTAAACCTTTGTGTCATAAGAAGAAAATAATTACGTCGTAAGGCGTTTCCCTTTGAAACCCATTACCCTAGCAGCCCTCATGTCCTATTTTTCACCATGGATTTGTGTGTTAGATGATTGAACGAATTTTGATCGTTGATCCAAAACTGAAGTTAACGAATAATAGAAAAAATGGTTTAACATGATCATGCATTCGTCTCTCTAACAGTAAGATGGTTTAGAATGATTGCTTATTTGTATTGATTTTGTTCTCAGGCCTTATGGACAGGCTCAGTATCGACGTGGTGGACAGCTTTGTCGACCCACTTTCTGGTAAAAACGTTCCTCAGTCATGCCATCAACCCTCTAGGGTTTGTAATTATATTGGTTTTTGGTTGGAAAAACCAACATTACAGCCGACAGGACGACGATGTAAAAGGGTTGGCAAAATGAGAGTTACAGGAAGCAGGATGACGATGTAAAGGGATAACCTATGAATTTGTTAGAAGAGTGGAACTGATGCTTTCCGTGCTTCAATGCTCTCACCTGGTGTGATTTTTTTTGTATCTTCAACGTTTTGTCAGTGTTTTTTTGGTAGGAACATACCCGGGTTCCGTTCCCGGCTAGTTTACTCACTGTACAGTTTATTCATTTCAGGGTTTTCATTTCGCTATTAATTGTTCATTCATTTTTTCTGGGTTGAGACTGGATGTCGATTCTAAATAGTGCACTCACTATATGCTTTTTTCCATTTCAGGGTTTTCATTTCCCTAATAAATATGCATTCATCTTTCTTTGGTTGTCGTAAATTAAAGGAAAATTGTGTTTGATGTTCAAAGGAACTATTCGCACTTTCACTTTAATTGATTGATTATTCTCAGAAAAAATCCGTGAGGTATGGATACATTTATCCATGGTGACGAATTTAGTCTCTCTGTTGTTGTAGTTGCATCCTTCATTATGAATTGTCCATATTGTAAGGCTTTATTACTACTCATGAGTCAGTGCCATCTTCGCCTTTCAAGTGATTCATAAGTACATCATAAACACAAATGGTTATTCTTACATTAAAAATTCTTTCGAGACTTTTTAGATGGATATCAAGTTCATCAAGGCATAGAGACATTATTGGTGTAGATGGGAACTATAGAAAATTTAATGATGTAAATAAACTTAGATACTTTAAGAATATTCTAAAATTTGTATTAAAAAAAAATTAATAATAGAGAACAAAGACTAAGCCAATAATAATGTTATTTTCGAGTATACGCTTTGTTATAATGTTATTTTCGAGTATAAATTTGTTTTTAACAAGAACGATAATGATGAATTCATCCATGTGCTCCTTTCACAATTGTATCAATGAAATTTTAATGTATAATTCTTTTTTTTTAAACTTGCAATTATTTTTTTATAATTTTATCATAAGTTTTCATATTTATTTTTAAATTTTAAAATTTTTAGTATTTAATATTAATATTTTATATAAATTTGCCAAATTTTATTATATATTTATGTTATTGTTTATTTCAATACACTTATATTTAAAAAATAGCATATTTCCTTTGAAGCGAAAGCTATTATCATATATTTAATATTAATATATTATATAAATTTCCAAAATTTATTATATATTTATGTTATTGTTAATTTCACTACACTTATATTTAATAATAACATATTTCTTTTGAAGTGAAAGCTATTATCATATATTTAATATTATATATTTATATAAATTTCCAAAATTTTTATATATTTATGTTATTGTTAATTTCAATACACTTATATTTTAAAATTAGCATATTTCCTTTGAGTGAAATCTATTATCATAATATAACATTATATATTTATATAAATTTCCAAAAATTTATTATATATTTATGTTATTTTTAATTTCAATACACTTATATTTAAAAATAACATATATCTTTTAAGTGAAAGCTATTATCATATTTAATGACAATCTTATCATATTCAATTGTATCTTACTTCATAAATTTTTTATTTTTAATTATAGGTTATACTATATGAAAACATTTTTATAATTAAAAAATATAAAGAAAGCAAAAAGTATATTTATATGAGAGGGAACTAATTCCTCCTTAATTTGATTACTTGTAAGTTTTTCTATCCTTACATTAATTTAATTACTTGTAAGTTTTTTCTATCCTTACATAAGGAGTGAAGAAGAGAGTTGGAGGGAGAGAGAGAGGGACGAAGCAACAAGAAGAGAGAGAGGGAGCAAAGGGGGACAAAGAGGGAAGGGAATGAGGGAGAGACATCCATAGAGGGAAGGGATAGAGCAAGGGAGGAAGTGAAAATCATATTGAATATTAGACCATTGAAGATTTGTGAAATGGTTAGTGGGCATTAATAGTTACTGCAAAAACTACATACAAGCCTTCTTCTAAGATCTACAAACCCAAACCCTAGAAACTGACATTCCTCATCTACTTGGTCAAAAGCTCGTAACTGGCATGGCAATGAAGGAATTGTGCCAGGTTGCATTTATAAGGCTGAGTGATTCGTGATTTAGACACGGAATGGTGAAATGAGATAGTATTCTTTGGGATGGAAAGAGTTAAGTCAAGCATAACAAGTCGCATGTAGACACGATTGAGTGCGTTGATTATTCACATGTGGATTGCATGTCTGTTGAATTATTTTTCTTACTTAACGAACACGCCATTAATGGAAAAGAGATATTATCACAAAAATTCTCTTTTCACAAAAAGTAATATGCAGATAGTGGGATCGCATGTTCTTTACCAAATGATGGGAGTTGCCCGCAAAATGATTCACAAGTAAATTGTAGCTTGGTTTGTAGCGATGTCGACACCACAAGATGGGATTATCCCCCTTATCAAATCATTTCTACTGGAGGACATAGAGCATTGGGTATCAGAGCCATTGCCTCTAGTGCACTTCATTAGGTATTTAACTGATCTCAAGTCACCATTCAATTCGCGCAACAACAATTTTTTGACCAATCCATACTTATTTTGTGACATAACTCATTGAGCTTTAGTTATGTTGCAATCCATCTCATTCACCCATTAAAAATAACATAATTTTCTCCCATCAAAATAGCTCAAACCCTCCAAACACATCACTGGAATACTAGCACTAAGAGACCCGAGTCTTGATTACATTTTGGCTTTTGTGAAGTATTCTTTCAATCATTTTGGCTTTTGTGAGGTATTCTTTCAATCTGATTGGTCATAATTTGTTTTAATGTAACAAAAATAAATCTTTAAGTATTTTATAACTATAAAAGTTACTTCCAATATAAATTACCACTCTTGACACATGGTTCACATGAGCCCGTTGAAATGACACAGTTTCAAGTCACCATTCAATTCATGCAACAATCACTTTGTGACCGATTTCCATAAGTATTTTGTGGAATACACAACTCACCGAGCTTTAGTTAACTATGTTGCAATCCATCTCATTCACCCACTAAAATAGCACAATTTTCTCCCATTAAAATAACACATACCCTCCAAACACATCACTGGAATACACTAAGGGATCTATCAACTATAATCTATCAGCCACAGATACAGAGAATTGGATGCCCTATGCCTGATCTGATGTTCAAGACTATCATTCTACAGGGTCTCATATTCCAAGCTAAACTGCATGAAAATTAACATAGAATACCAGCAATGACACAAGGTTGAAGCAGTAACATATTTAAATTTAAATTTTGGCAAAATTATATTTGGATATAGGTTTATTTACATAGGGAAGTATCATAAACAAAAAATTATTGAGATGTACTCAAAGCTTTCAACAATGTACATTCACATGTAGCTATTCTTTCCTACTCCACTTTCAACAATGTCCATTCACGTGTAGCTATTCTTCCCCACTCTATGCCTTACGGTGTTTCCTTTGCAACATAAGGGTCAAATGCTAGTTTAATTCTTTACAAAAGTCTTTGTGCAGTAATAAGGAATGGAAATTGTTGAGATAGTAACGTTATTACAAGATAAAGAAGAAAATTCATTTAACTTATAGCAATGGGATAATGGAGTTTTTTTAGTAGCAAACAAAAAGAGTTAAACAATTTTTATTATAGTAGGAAATATCTTGGATATTTTCTTCAAAAGTAAAAAAATGTCTTCCCTATTATGGGTTCCAAAGGAAAGATAGAGAACCTTAAAAATAGTTGATCTAGGTTTAATTTTGAAAGCTTAAAGTATGCACAAAAGTATTGAAGAGTATGGTTTGTGTGAGCACTGGTTAAGCCTACAATTGACTTTGGTCAAGAATAGTCCGACAAATGATGCCTAGCTACACACCCTAGGGCCGAGGGCAAGTCCGTGACAACCCTGGTCCACCCTGCGGGCTTTGAGAAGGGAGAAAGAATAAGACATATTAACAAGTCATTTTTTTCAAATTTAAATACTCTAATGGCTATACCAACAAAGAAAACCAATACAAATATTCAAGAAAGCTCATGAGAAAGGAAATTTTCTTATTGCTGCTACCATTACCATTTTAATGGAGAAGAGTAGTAGGAAAAATAATACTTTTCTATCTAAATAGTATTAATCATAAAGAGAAACAGTAAATATATATATGCAGGAGTTCATGACTACCTAATAAAAAACATAGTAATACTAAAACCAAGAAATTTTCAACCAATAGGGTTACTTTAATGCATATGGAAGGAAACCCGTGGAAAAACCCTAGGTAGAGAAAAGAATACTCTGAAATATTGTGCACCTTTCTTAGGTGAAAGAAGTCAAGAGAATCCCCTTCAAATCATTGTAGTAATCATTCTAGCAAATTGTAATTTCATATTGCTTAGCTTCAACAATTCCAACAACCCAAGCACTAACAAATAAGCTGTTTAGGTTATAAAAGATGGAGTGGTGATGAATGACAGGTACACTAAATATTTGATGACAATTTGAAAGGCCCCTTCGCCTTGTGGTGATGAATGACAGGTACAATAAATATTTAATGACAATTTGAAACAATTCCTCCTCATTTTAGCATGCAAAATGTGGCAAATGAACCATAACATGTACAATAAATGTTAGTATTGAAAATAGGTACAATTAAAAAACCATTACTCATATAAAATATAATATATAGAACACAAAATATGTATATTAATATTAAAATAATCTTAATATTAAAACATGAATATTATCTTCCAAATTTAAATATAAAATTCAAAATTATAAAATAAATTTAAATATTAAAAACCAAAAATAACATTTTAATTAATCTCCTCAAATAATTATAAATATAAAAATCTCCTGGATCCGGGTGTCTGACTATGGTACAGGTACATGGGCAGCAGCTTGGGCGGGCGCGTGGCTCATCTCCACCGCCTCTCGACCTCCCACGACACCGATCATTACTTCCCCTGCATTCAAGTTTAATGTTGCTTTAATGCAGCTTGTCCCTCCTCTTCCGCTGGTTTATTTCCTGAGCATGGCACCCTCAACTCGCCTCATTCGTGTTTCTACTCTACGCTTAAGTCCCTCCTTTGCAGCTACCGACGTTCGTTCTCAAACCTTCCCAGGGATACACTGGGCTCTGGTTCGATGGGAAAATTTTTGGTTGTGCCTTCAGGCTCCTCTCTGCCACATTTGCAATCTCGCTAGCCACTTATCCTCTACTCTCCATCTCGCCCTTCTGGGTGCTGATGCCAAGCCTGTGCTAATCCTTTTCTGCCTCCATAGTTTATCAAGCCACCCAAAACATCCTGGTCTTCCGGTTATGCTGAAACTTCGCCAGAGGATGAACTATAGGAGAGGCAGCTCTAGGGGGCAAACGGGCCACCAGGTCTCCTCCTCCATGATAGATTCCTCGAATTTTTGTTCAGACTTTCGCATGGATCTGTATCCGGCTACAAGAAGTGGACGGGGCAGGGGTAGAGGCCTGCACAATTTGGCAGTGAGCTCCCTCAATTCTGCGACTAACACCGCTCACCTACAGTTCCCCTGCAATCACGGCAATTTCTCCTTCATGGCCTCTGTTACCATAGAGATTAAAGAGATCAATTCTGGTCAGGTAGTAGGTTCCCTTGGGGCGATGACGAAAAGGCTGGCAGAAGACAGACATGGTACCATATAGATGAACTATGAGCCGAGCAAGGCTTCAGGCTCAGGAAAAGGCATGGCTTCCCAAATCATGAATGATCAGGCGGGCCCGAGTGTTCCTATCGGTGGAGGCTCTACAAGCAAAGTGGGCTACCCCTCTGAGGACGAAGATGATTACAAGTATGGATGTCGCATCATCGAAGAGCAGCTCGATCCCTCCCATGACGTTTAAACAGGTTTGTGCTCTTTGGTTTTTTGGGAATTCAGTATGCTCGAGGATATTCACTTATCACCTGCCTTACTGTCATGATAAGTGCTCCAGCTCTAATCGCCAGTTTCCCCAGTGAGGGGGGCACTCTGCTAGCCTATGGTTTCTGGTCTGGGTTGCAGTCTCAGTTGCTTCTGAAGTTTGTACTCAGATTTATGTTCCAGGCATTGTTTCTCGGTTCATTTGACATGGTCTAGTTTTCTTGTTACTATTGCCATATGGCCCCTGTTTAATTTTCAGTTCCATGTACAACAATGGGGTTTTTTTGATTTTTTGCATTAGTCATGGTCAGGTTCTTGGCAGTCCTTCATGGCAATACTCGGCTAGGTATTCACTGATTATTGATCAGCTATGCTTTGTAAACATGCCACATCTTCGGCCTAACTTTCATGAGGCCATAACCTCGGTGTAAAAATATTTTGTATTAATATAAAAATAGACATATTCAAAAAAAAAATTATAAATATTAAAAATTAAAATAAAACACTATATATTATCAATATAATTTATACTAGAATACATTATCAATTTTCATAAATTAATTTGTGAAACGAAAATGTTGTATAACTAATAACAATCCAATTAAAAAGCATAACTACATCATATAAATTTCAAATGCTAAATTATAATGAGTAGAATAAAAATTAGAATATTACATTTTTTCACATTTATTACAATCATATTTTGTCTCCGAATCATATCAGATAATAAACAGTGTTTCATCATATCTGCATCTCCGTGATCAAAATCAAATTTTCATTGTTAAGCTGGATGATAAACCAAACCAAAATGCGACTGTTCGGCGTTGTCAGCTAACACAGGCATGCATTTATTAGTTTTATTGTGAGAGATGCAAGTTCGTCATTACAGTCAAAATAATGCAAGGCTGGCGTGAAGACGATATTACGGATAACAACAAACCCCGTGACTGCTGCAAGGGAAACCCAATACCAGTAGCTCCCGGCGAAAAATCCACGCGATTCCAACAATTTGACTCCAACATCGTAATTTGTCTGCAAAATTACAACAATTTAACTCCAATGTCGTAATTTGGCTGCAAAATTAGAACAAAATAACACACAAAATAGAATTCTTTCACCCAGGAACTGATTGGTTATAAAAGTATCATCCACCAAAATATTCACACAATTCATACATTTTTCCACGATGTTGCGAGGAACTAGTTCACAGCAACACCTTTTTGACCTTAGGAGAGAGGAGATAACCAGTGGTGGCTCCCGCCGTTTGGTTACACCTATTCAATTTTTATTACGCGTCCGGTATGACTTTAATGCTGAGTTTACTCCCACGGTACGACGCCTCGTGGTTTGGGTTTAGGGTTTTAACCCGCTCTTCCGGTTACAGGACCACACCTGCCGGTTCCTAATCTTTTGTTTAACGTTGCCGCGTTTCACTTGTCATTTCCTCATTTCGTTTTGCTTGGAGGCACTCTGTCTGCGCCTGCGGAAAGACCTCGGGGTTCTGCTCCAGAGGTTCAGTGACGACTTCACCGTGATTTACCGTTGTTTTGGAGACTGTGGGTAACACTTTCGAGACCTGCAATGTTGTGTTACTGTTTGTTGGTATTTCTATGGGACTGTTGGCAAATATCGTATTGTTTTGGATTTCATACCCTCGCTGTTTGCACTTCTCAATTTAATTTGTCTGGTTTGTTTCTAATGGCAGGCTCGCTCCGACTTCCACGCTTCTCCTGATTTCACGGTAAGCTTACTCTCCATGATAAACATCCTGGGTTTTCATGGTTTCGTCCCTAACGCTTTATCGCCACTGTCAGCAGGTTATGGTGGTCTTTTTCTGGTTGTATCGAGTTCCTTCCTCATGTACAGGTAACCTTTTATCAACCCTTGCCTGGTCTTTACTTCGTTCTCGGCTTAGGATTATATTCCGGCTTCTAACACAGTTTGTTTGGTTGTTGTTTACAGATACCCACCTGTTTCATTCGATGGCCAATGCTGCTCCTCGAACTCGTTGATGGCTTCGAGGCTTCAGTCAACGGGTAGCTCTATTCCACTTCATAGGCAATACGTTTATCTGTCGATGCTATATGTCTTGTAGGTTCTTTTTCTTTAATTGTCAAATTCGGTCCTGTGGGTTAATATCCCTTTTGACTGAGGTTTTCTTGCTTTCGAGTCCTGTGATTAAATAACCCTCTTCGGGTACTGGTTATTCGGTGTCCTCTTTTCGAATAACTCTGTTATGAGTAAACCGTTGATGGCGTCTGAGTATTCGGTCGAGTCTTTGAGGGTTTCCTCGACGATTTCGAGCCCTCCTCTTGTTGTTTTGTATTCGGGCACCACAAGCCCTCGGCGTCCTGTTTCGGCTGTTATGATTTGAGTTGGTCTGGTTGCGTTTGTCACTGTGTGTGTCGTTGATTCAACAGTGAATCTCTGTCTGTACTTTATATATACTCGGTTCAATATATTTAAAGGATTCTTTTCTACAGTGAGTATTTGACTCTCGC
>APFE030843233.1:0-25748 GCA_000404065.3 Pinus taeda | reverse complement strand
CATTTACAATCCTTCTTTTTCAAAAGTAGCTTAATCGAACTGTCGTTTTGATGCAAAGAAGTGTCGTAACTATCATTTTGAGTCAAAATGAAGAGTGTCGTAAAGTCTTCCTCTTCTAGATAGTCGATTTTACTTTTTCCATTGTATTTGATTTGAATTGTTAATATTTAAAGTGTTGAAAGCAGTTTTCTATTCAGAACTGGAAAGTGTCATTTTAGTCTTTCTTTCATTTTGAAAAATAAATTGTCAAAGTGTCGCTTTGAAGAAAATAGTTGAGATCTGTACTTAGTTTTCCTTTTTTGGCATTCTCACATTAACGAAAGGAAAAACAAATACATGCATTTCCATTTGCATTTATACAGCATGCGGAGAATGATTTAGGAAAAGTGAATTTAGTGTGTGCTCTCTGCTCTCTATTAAAAGAATCGTTATATTCTTTCTTTAATAGCTAGGAGTTTCATTGCTAAAAGAAAATAAACGATTGTTTATCATTTTAGATTACATATTTAGGAATTTTACATCTACACGCAGTGAACCTTGAAAGGCAAACTTCTAAGCAAGATCAACTCTGAAATAAATCTCAATGAACTTAACAACGTTGTGGAACCTAACGCAACACATCTAGAGGTCTAGGATAGAGACGTGTTCCGATGTCGTAAAACCTTATGACTATCATTTTCATCAAAGGTTGGGTGATTCCTCCTCTTTGATATGACAAGGGATAGTATAGACTTGTGCTCCCCATACTTTCGGGTATATATTGGGAGTCCACAATAGGCTGATATACTTTATCCATTGGAAGTCGTGTTTGCCGCCCTATCAATCGCAATGCACTGAACACAGAATTCGGGAAGATTGAGTGTCGTACATAAGTCCTTGGTAATTTCTCTTTAATTTACCACCAAGGTGTATTTCGCAGTTTTGTGATTGGTTCGGTAATCCCTCTGTCTAGATTTCCAGAGTAGTCACTTTCGTTCCTTTTCGACTCCTTAAAAGAAAAGGTCCATCTAAGCACTTGTAACTTTAGGCTCATTAAAAATCTAAGGCGACTAGAGTCAGCTTTAGCTTTTTCTCGACTCTTAAAGATTGAAAAAGCAAGGTTGTGTCAAAGCATCATTCAAATTTATTTGATTTGGAATAACATCCCTGTTCCTTCATTGATCTTAGGTTGAGGTAATGGAGTCCACCAATCAAGGAATCCATCATGGGGGGAATCCTAGTCCTTTCTCTTCTTGGGGAGATATTGGTACTCCGTATATGGCTACAATATCCCTTCCGGGAATCACAATTGGCCTGCCAGTATGGCTATTTTCAACTTCTGTCATTCAAAATACAATGATTCCTCAACAACTGAATCAGCAACCAGATGATACTGAAGTTGTCCCTTCGCCTTCTACTTCATTTGTTTCTCCCTCCCCTTCTTCCTCTTCGCTTGGTGAAACCAGTGATACTAAAAACCAAGTGGCTGAGAAGAAGAAGAAAGGGAAGGAGAATAAGAAGAAGAAATCAGCTAAGCAGGGCGGCAACGATGAATCATCTAGTGAAAATCCACACACCAAACTTTCCAAGCATAGATGTCCATGCATAATTTGCAAGGGAGACCACCTTCATCGGGATTGTCCTTGCATTCCGCGGATCTTGAGAGAATGGTCCCCCCCGTTCACACCATACAATGTCATCAACCTCTGGCGACCATGTTGATAGCACACCATCCAATAATGAAAATGAAGTCAATGGACAGAAAGGAAAGTTTAGATTTCCATGTAGGTTATGTGAGGGTGATCATGCTCTTCACCGATGTCCTTTTATGGACAAAGCCAAAAGTGTTTTGGATAACCGTCCTGCATCACCGCAGTGACTCCCACCTGGATACAAGAAACTCTTACCAAGTCCATCACTAGTTGAAAACCCAACTAATGTAACTCAATCATCGGTCGAAGTGCCTATTATTGAAAGTAAACCTTCTGAGTCCATATTAGACCAAAGTCAATAGGTCAAGATGGTAGTTGACCCAGTATTGCCTTCAGAAGGTCCACCTTTAGATGATACAATTTCCAAAGAGAATGAGAACAATACTGTCCAAATTCTTTTTGTTAATACAGAGTTTGATGAACCTAGGGACAATCCACTTGTTCCTTTACAATAGGAGGAAAATCCCCCAGTTCAAGGGGTTCATCCAGCCATTTATCCAGTACCCCCTCCAAGCAGTCCAATAGTTTCCTTCGATTGGAATCAACTAGCAAGACCCCACGTTCCATCTAATGTACCATTCCAGATCATAGTACAAGTTTACAAAATGATTGTGTTTGGCAAGATTATCCTTCCCTCAACTACTTGGAAAGCGCTTGGTTCACCATCGCTTCTGCCTGAGACACAAAATTTGTCAAGCTTTAACAAGGGAACCAGTCGACCATTAGGGATCCTTCTGAAGTTGCCAATAACTTTGAAAAGGAAACCGTTCACTTGAACATGATGGTAATTCAACAGCCATTAGATTACAATCTACTCCCTGGGCGTGACTATGTTTATAGCATGGAAGCTATTGTTTCCACACTCTTTCGAGTAATGTGTTTCTCGCATGAAGGCATAATGGTACAGCTTATTGACCAACTTTCATTTCCAGGTTCAAACACAGCTACAAGTCAAACATCATCCCTGAATGGTCTCTTTGTGTCAAGAATGTCTCCTCAACCTTCATTTCATCCACCTAATTACCACGAGCAGTCTGGTGAATGTAACGGAGCTTAGGGGGCATGCACCCTGGTCTGCTTCGATAGGAAAACCCAGCTGAAAAGATAGATTTCCTTGTGGATTATATAATTGGTCTGAAACACCATTTCCTTGTAGGTTATAGGATTGGTTTGAAAAAATTATTTTCTCGTAGGTTATGTGATTGGAAGCTCACACCATTCACCTCTATCTATTTCAATGGGTAGAGCCAAGGAAGTGTTTTTTCTAACCACTGACAGAAACAATCCCACCCAACCGTATGGAATCCCATACGGTGACCTGGAAACTCTCCTTTTCTCAATAACTGGGGGCATGCAAACCCTTTTTATGCAAGTGAAAAGTGACCAATTTCTTTTTTTAGCTTCTTAGCGTTTTTATCTTTTTAGCTTTTTAGTTTCAACTTCTTAGGTTAGGTGATTGGTCTAACTGCCAATCACCTTTGTCTGTAGTGCGTGGAAGAATCAAAGGAAGTGTTTTGTCTGGATGAAAGACAAAACTATCCTACCTAACCTCAGTAGTTCCTTAGATTTTAGTGTAGTTAAATTTGTAGTTTTGTTGTTTCTAGCTTACATAAAAAGGCAATGAGCACATGTTATTGTAGAGTTCAAACTCAATAAAAAATGTACCAATGAGAGACATCTTTAAATGACTAGTATGAGCAATGTTTCTACAAGGTTCAAGCTCATTAAAAAATAAACCTGCTAATGAGCAATGTTTCCACAAGGTTCAAGTTCGTTAAAAACAAAACCCGCCAGTGAGCAATGTTTCCGCAAGGTTCAAGCTCATTAAAAAATAAACGTGCCACTGAGCACATGTTAGCGCAAGGTTCAAACTCATTAAAAAATAAACACGACTTCAGTAAATGACCCATCTGATTAATTGCTATCAACCTTTTAAGCCTTGGTTGTGTTCCTACCATCACCTCCATTCTTTTGGCCGATCATATGCTTCCACTTAATTGTTTACCCTTTTGAGGAACAATTGCAACGAGTGATTCTGTTAGCCAACCTCTTCACACTACCATGTTTTGAGAAGTTCCAAACTTACCTGGAACCAATTGCTACCCGAGAACATCACTCGTTCCTCAAAAACGAGTCTTTTTTAAGCTCTTTTTAGACTCGTTAAATATGAAAAGATTACCAAGCTACTAGCCTTTCCAGCTCATTAAAGTAAGGGAAAGCACCATCCCTCCTCTACACTTTAATTTTTTTGGACCTGAGGGACCATCCCACAAAAAGATCGAGTGCTTGTCTTTTTTGGCTCACTAAAGCGATCAAAGAGCCATCTCTTTCATATTATTTTATACTTTTTCGGATTTAAGGGATTATGCTATGAAAAAGGATTGTTGGAGTTTCCTTTTCATCCCTTTTCAAACTCTCTAAACATGAAAAGGACCAAGTTATCCTCGTCGTTAAACTTGTTAGAGCAATAGTGACAAACTTGTCCACCCAAACAAGAACAAGTTTCACTATCGCTAGGCTCACTAAAACATAGCGACAGGTTTGCCCGAAGGGAAAATTATAGAACAAGCATATGTTATCCTCCTCAAGCTTGACAAAAATAAAGAGGTATTGGCCAGCAATGATTGGGGAAAAATAGAAGAAAAATTGAAGAACTTCATCGGTAGTAGTTCGCTCTTGAACATGACACTTTCACTCCATCACCAAGATTGAGTCGGGTTGGGTTATTCTATTCACTAGTCATATCACCATTGGTCCTCCACACCATCCATCTTTTGGGGTTAACGCTACTGATCCATCTCACTGTCGCCGACATGTTCAAGAGAAGTCATTCAGAGAGTTCACCACCCAGCTAACACCTCATCCATTGCAATACCTTCACCCTCCATTTTTCATGACCGCCATTCCTGAACCTTGTATCATCAGATCATTTTCACCTCCAGAAAATCATTTGCTCCATTTCGTGTTGTAGATGTGGGATGCATTAAGGCCCTCCTACAACGGGTCACTTCTTTTCGACATCAGCTCATTATCCAAGAAGTTAACTTAGGAACAACCCTTTCAGTACTTTGAAGCTTGCATGTCTTGATGGCAAGTTTCTTGTGTCCAGCAACAGGTTTACATCAATGACCTTCGAAAGAATGATTTTGAGTGGTGTTCGACATCAGATCATCTATTCACATCACGTGAAATGTACTGTAGTACCTTGAGAGTCATTATCATTATCGATAATTCCTCTCGCGCCTCTTAACATCTTACATCATTGGCTGGTAATCAAGCAATGTATTTCCATGTTCAACTTTAGAACATCTTTTCACACGGATCAACTTGTACATCGGGTGAATATTAAACGAGTTTGAAGACCTTGGATCTGGTTTCTTTTTTTTTTTTTTTTTTTGCATGTGGTTCACGAGCCCCCTGGTCAGTGAGTGTCGCTACTCCACGCAAAAAATCTGGTCGATAGCTAGGCTAATCGCCCCTCGCCTACTGCAAGACCTGAACCCAAGGGTTCGGGGATTCGACCTGTGACTCCGATGGCGAGGCACCAGTTTTGACCAGGTGGCTACCTGGGGCTCCTTGGATCTGTTTCATCCATCTGGGCTCCGATATATTCAGGAATTTAAAGACATCAATGTAACAAATTGCACTAATTTGTCCATCCCAAGCTAAGGATGATGACTCTAGCATACAAAGAACACTAGTCTGCACAATGTACGATTATCCCTATGTGCCATGAAAATAATTTATAAGTTGAGCATGGGAATGCCTGCCTCAGCTATACATGAAATAAAATGATTGATGATGTATTGTATTTGTATCTTATACAGGTCACCTTCATTTTGAATTACCTCGGATCCTCATGATAAGCATTTCATTGACATTATTAGATTTATGAGTCACGCTTTGGGGGCAACTGTTATAGGACATATTTGGGCACTACAGCCCCAATCATATATGTCGATAAACCAAGCACACTTTAACCACTAAAAGTGTTGTTTCATGCCCTAAAATATCATGGTCAACTGATTACATCATTTCCCAGAAGTTCCACCTGAAAAACCACTCAGAACTAGCTAAAGCTGGACCATACTGACTGCTCCTTGGTCAAAGTGCGATGCATAAGGACTCCTACACTAGCCAGGTTTGATACATACTGAAAGAGTCTTATATGGGGTGCGATGAATGAGAATGGACAAACGTCTGAGGCAGTTGGCTAAGTGGATGCTCATGGAATCTTCTAGAAACTTCCTCTATGACACTTGACTCCCTGAATTTGCCCAGGGATGAGTAAGAGATCCAAGAAATCTCCAAGTGGAACCAAGAACTACAAGTGGAATGACACTAATCAAAAACCCAAAGCTGACTGACACCTCTGCAAATATCTATAAATGGATCCCTCATCTGAGAGATCTAAACGTCAGAATTTTGTAATTTGTAAAGAAATGTTGTTAGTTTATCTTCGAGAAGGAGCATTGTATTTTTGGGTGATCTTTCTTTTCATGATTTGAAGAGGGCTTTGATGTTTGGAGGATGATGCTGGATCAGACAGCAAGGTTGTAATCCTCTCTTCTACTATTAATAAAGTTCTTTGAGTTTTCCTCCATATAATCGTGTATTTGTGAATCTTGTTATTTTTGAATGCAATTGTATGGTCAATGTATTTATGATTATGCATTGTTTATGGTATTATAGATTGAGATGATTTGATGGCGTTTTCTTACTTTGTCTCTACAGGTATTCTTTGAAGAGGGACAAGTAGGAGAAGAGTTGCAAGCTCCATCAAGGGAGAGAGAAATCGAGCAAGGAGTCAAGTGGAAAATCCAGGTTGGCCTTCTTTGCTTCTTCCTTATCTATCATATGTAAAGGAAATGACAAATTGCTTTGATTGTTTGTTTCTAAGATAGCTACCCATCTTAGTGGGACTAGTAGATTGAAAAGACACTAGTTTTCTCAGAAACAGATAGACCAAGACCCTAGACCAGAAAACGTTCCTCCTCCACCAAGTCAAATTTCCTATATAATTCAACAAATTTCAATAGTCTCTTCTTGTCTAGCAGCTTCAACCCAACAAAGACCCATAAGTTTGGCACTGAGAAAATTCAATATTTTGACCCAGTTATATTATTGCAACTTCGGCCCTTCCAACAGCTGAACAACTACACACGTACAAGAGAGAGAGAGAAAAAAAAAAATTTGAATTCTTGTGCTTGATACATACCTCCTTCTATTTTGCTAGTGATTTCCACATTCTTCCTTGAATTGCACAGTTTTTACTACCCCCAATAGCTGCAAATCAAACTTGGCGAGTGGGTGCTACAAATGAGGTCGATTTGTTGCCTTCATATAGGATATTTTTCCCATCAATTAGGCCGACTTGTTGAGTTTGAGGTCGACTTGGTGGAGGAGGCATAATTGACCTATTTTACATTAAAATAATTTTCTTTCTTGATTGAAAATGCCCAAGAAGGGTATATTACATTATGACATGGACAAGGATACTTAGCATAAACCGTAGAATCCTACAATGGAGGTTTTGACCTAAAAACCATTGACCCAAGCACAAAACACATTCTTTAATAACTCAATTTATCTAATAATAAAATTACTTTTTCTTTTTTTTTTCAAATACATTACATGATGACTCAAATTCAATTATGAACACTGATACTAGTTCATTCTTGAACACTTCGTCTTAATTAGGGAGGTATTCATAATTACATATATACAAAGGTACATGGAAGATCTCAAAATGATATACTTTATGAAGAGTCACAACACATGGAATGCTACAAATTAGATACTTGAGCAGGGTACTCTAATCAGGTGGGACTAAGGTGGACTCAAGATTTTTCCACCATAGGTACCATCAGGATTTTAAGCTCTACCGCCAAGCTAGCGATTTAGGTGCATATCCAAGGTCAGAGCTCCATGACCAACACCATCCTCCCTACTTCGAGATTTACACATCGACACATAGGTCAACCAAATGTCCTCCCAAGCATATTTCCATAAGATGTTTCATCTCTCCTAATCAACTAAATCATATATATCCACCAATCCAAGATGATTCAAACGTTCAATCTTTTGTGGAGAGATATTGCACAAGCACAACCCCAATTAGTAATAAAATTTCAAATATATATATATATAACAAACCTTTGGGGTCCTCAATCATTCTGTTGTTGCTTATATCATCTCAATCTTATCAAAAGTTTTCCCATTTCTTCAGGAACACCAAATATAGTCTCACTACTACTCAAGTTTTTTTTGTTTATAACTTCTTGAATCAAGAACATTCATCTGTAGTAATTTCATTCATACATTTTCATTCTTACCTCAAGGTATTCGTTATGACACTCCCTCTCAATTGGAGAGATATACCCTTTCTTCTATCCAGGATCCCTCTCAACCTGCCCGAGATAAACAATGTCATAACATTAGATAAACTTCATTCTTTCAAGGCTTCAAGGTCATCTTGATTATCATAATTCTTATATCTTCCTTCGTCATTATCATCTTCAACTTATGAATATCTTAAATATTATGTACCTGCAATCTTCAACAAGTACAACCAAATACAAATACACATAAGCATGAAGTTAACTATATCAAAATCATGTCATTATAATGGAAGCATAAAAACACTCAAAGCTTACACATTAAATACCTAAACCTATTTAGTTTCGTAATCAGTGAGGGTCACATCTTTTACATACTAGACTTCAACTTCTTTCTAAGGTTTTTTCATAAGCCCTAGACTCCAGCTTTGAGACACAAAACCTTAAAATCAGTAATTTAATCAAATCATAGTAGTATATATCTAAGGTTTCAAAAATATTATTTTAGAATTACATCTCACACTCTACTAAGGTTTGTTTCAAACCCCTAGATTTTTATCGTCAAAGCTATATCACTAATTTAAAAAAATATCATCATGTCCTAAAATATTAATCTCTACTAGGGTTTTGTTATGTGCCCTAGATTTCATCAATTTTCAAGATAACATACTTGTATATACATATCTAGAGTTTCATTACATGAATTGGACATTAATTGTACACCCTAAAGGACTAGGGTTTTACCATAACAATACCAAAACCTTAATTTTCAAAAGAATAGGATTTCACCATATGTTCTAGACAAACGCTAAGATGACTGGGGCTTCATTATTAACAATGGCATACCCTTAGTATAGGGTTTTACATTGAACCCTAAAGGTTAGGGTTTCACAAGTGTTAGAGCCCATTTTGTCACACTAGCCCAAAAGGCCTAAAACTAGATCAATCATCATCTAAGAAAACTTTGTCATAATCCCTTGACAAATCCATAAACATCATTTCTCCAAAAAGTTGGACTTTCTAGGTCTATCTACTAAAAAACGATCATTTTAGTCTCATTTAACTCTCGCTTCTTGTCCACTAGCGGTGGGTCCAATTTTCATACCTGAGCACCAACGTTGATCAATGCAGGTGCACTGATTTTAGAATTTTAGGAAAATGAAAAAATATTTTCAAATCTTGTCCTTCCAAAGGCCTCTAAGGTGGTTTTAACCATTTACCATGGATATAGATATTGAATTCCTCTATGATCCTACTCTAGTGATCGTATCTCTTATCCCTTGAGCTTATCCTCCTTCATAAGTGGATCTCAAACCTATATTGGTAAATTATAAACTACCATGTTCACCTAATAAATTTACTTCCTCCAATGGAGTCTGGGTTGTATTTTGGAGATTGATAGTGCCATCATGTTGTCAATTTGAACTTAAGTAATAATCATCTGTTTACATTAGTGTGGTGTGTGAAGGTTTTCTTTGTGGCAAGGAAGGACAGGTCAATTGGGAAGACATCTACAAAGTCAGTTTCTACATATGGTTGTAACTCTCTCCTTTAGTTATTAATGAAAAAAGAATCCAATTTCCTATACCCATGTCATTATAATGCTCTTGTATTTCAATGCCATGTTGACTCATTGAATAAATATATTGGATTATTCTATGTGGATATTATAGTTCCTTTTCTTATTTTAGTCACTGTTGCATGTTCCATTTATAGCAGGTGGAGTTAGGATTGGGGCTTAAAAGTGAAGAGAAGAGGACTTACAACAAATTCTAGGTAGGTCTATTTTCTATATTCCAATCTCTTTAAGGAAAACATTAATTCTTTTTTCCCTATGTTATTCTAGATCAGACCACTAGATTTAGGGAATTCATTTTGTCTGTAGAAGTGAAAATTTCATATAACAACAATAATGATCAAAATGATAGTATAACAAGGATAGATTCAATCCAATTATTAATCACCCTAACAAGAATATTTTAAGATTCAAAATCCTATACATAACAATGTCAGTAATGTAAAGAAAATTTCAAAAGAGAATGAATATATATTTTATATGAAGAGAACCTTGTAACAAAACTTGTAGTTCAAGACATACCTTGAATTGTTCTTTAACAAACCTTGTAGGACATCAATTCTTGAAGTGCTTACTTTGCAACATAACTTCTTCCATGCTTCAAGTTTCTCCATAACCTTTGAGTATTCTACAATCTCTCCTACCAAGAAAAATATAAAAGGTTATTAGCATATAATACAAACAAATCTTGATATGGGAGGGAAACCAAACATAAAAGAGGAAACAAGGAATAAGATACTTATATTTTGGTAAAATGGTGAAGGCTCCTTGTTAATCAAATCCTTTTGAGGGATACCTATAACTTATAAAATAATTCAAAATATTCTAACAAGACATGTTAGACAAACAAACTCTAGAAATCAAAACATAAACTAAAAACAATACAAGACTAAGAAGGATATGTAATAGAGCACTTAGTAGTATAATTATTTGACTTTTGATTATTCAATTTTTTTCTTCTTAGGTGGAGCTTCATCAATAATATTTGCTTGTTCCCCATCTCTATTCTTATCCCTCGGATTTTGAGGATATTTTTTTGTAATGACACATCTTATGACAAATGTAGCATTAAATCTTGGAGAGGTAAACTTTATTCTTTGGTTATTTCAACTTCCTCAATGTTCCCTTCTTCTTGTGATGACAAAAATAGGCATTAGATGTGTTTTCTTCTTCATCCTCTTTGTTGTTTACTAATGATATCTAGCCTTCTTCTTGACTAGATGCATTCCACATTTGTTTGAATGTTGGAGTATCCTTCCAGCTATTAATTCCTCATGCAAAAGTACTCCAAGATTTTCTTAGACCTAAAAGAGTAGAAATTAGTAGTTCTTTTTCTAGTACAACCTCATCTATTACTTGGAGTTCATCTCTTATTCTAGATATCCTTACAAAGTATGATGATAAAATATTGTCTCTTTTCATCCTTATTTTCCTTAGTTCATTCTTGAGGCTTGATATTTGACCAATGTTCTTGATGGTGAATAATTTCGAGAGAGCCTCATACATTTCTTGAGCACAACCTATGTTGGATATTTATGGAATTAGGTTGTCCTTTACTCCATCTAAGATTAGAGTCATGGCCAAGATTTTGGTTTCTATGAAATTCTCTTTCTCTACTTCATCTATAGGCTTCTTAACTTTTTCTTGAACAAGGTTCAGAACTTTGTGCTTTGTGAGGATAAGGTCTATCCTCTTTTTCCATTCCCTATAGTTGGAGGCCTCTTATAGTTTGTTTTCTGACTACATTGAGTTTTTCATATTACTATCTTCTATTCCTTGTGAACTTTCTTGAAACCCTACAATTATATCTATACTTTCAATAGACCTTCAACCTCTCTTTTCCTTCTTCCTCACCTTAGCTATGATACCATGTTAGAAAATCACAAAGGCAAAAATATTTTCTTATGTTGATAATTTCTCGTGATATCTTTGGGTTCTTATTAACTTTGTTATGTTCTTCTTTAGCTTTGTTTCATCAAGAAATTATCAAAAGAAAAATAAAAACATCAAGACACTAGATGTAGGCACTCTACAAGGGCTAAAACCCCTCTATATGAGAAAACGCAGTCAAACTCTTCCACTAAAAAAATCAAATTGAGAAAGATGAAGACCCTACACCAAAATACCTTCCTCCTCTACCAAGTTAGCCTTCCAATATGATTTAAAAAAAATCAGTAGTCTCTTCTTGTCGAGCAACTTCAGCCAAGCAACAACCTAGAATTTTTGTCCCCAACAAATCCAAAATTTTTACCCAGTTATATTACTACAACTTTGTCCATTTCAATAGCTTTACACGTGTGAGAGAGAGAGAATTTTGACTTCTCGCACTTGATAGAGACCTCCTTCTCCTTCACTAACCCTTTCCACCTTCTTCCTTGAATTTCACACATTTTAGTAACCCCAAAAACTATAGATCGAACATGGCGAGTGAGTTCTCCAAATGAGGTCGAGTTGCTACCTTTATATAGGCAATTTTGCCCCTTAGTTAGGCCAATTTGTCCAGTTTGAGGCTGAGATGGTGGAGGAGGCCTAATTGACCTATTTTACATTAAAATAAATTTATTTCTTAATTAACAATGCTCAAGGAGTGTCTATTACATTATGACATGGAAAAGGACACTTGACATAAACCCTAGAAGCCTACAATGGAGGATTTGACCTAAAAACCATTGACCCAAACATGAAACCCATGAGTTAATAAGTCAATTTCTTTAATAATAAAATTCAGTTTTCTTTCTTTTGACAAATACATTGACATCATGACTCAAGTACAATTAGGAATACCGATACTAATTATTCTTCAACATTGTGTGTGGTTCCAATCCTTCCCATTGACGATCGACCTTTAAACTTGTGGTTCAATGACGTACATAAATAGTGAGGGAGGTTACATTGTGATGCTAGCAAATGAGGGGGCTTCCACTAGCAAGGTTTCACCCCTCCCTTTGCTCCTTATTCCAATTATCGGCAATGTTTTGCCCCTTCTGTTAACACTCCACCACCTCATGGCCCACCTTTGCGACTTGTTCCCTTGACATCGTGGCTTTCAACTCTGTACCTTGACATCAATCCACCAACATTTGTGGCACATGCCCTCTAGTAAAGAAACTATCTTAATGTCCAATAACCATATATGGTGGTTCAATGTTATGTTCCACTATAAATTCACATGGAACCACTCCTAACATGAAACTAATCCTTGGCCCATAAATGAGTTCCTCCTTGAATGACCCTGCAGAATTATGTAATGACACTCGACAGGGCATGCAATGGTTCCACCCTTGGAATCCCACCCATTTTTAATATATTTTTATTAGATAAAAAAAAATACACACACATATATAATAGAAAGCCAAAATAAAAATAAAAATAGAGATACACAAATAGTGTACTACACAGAGTTTTACCTCTCCAAGGCTAAAATCAATGATTTTTACTTGAAACGTTTACTTTGTTCACAATAATTTCATCTTTTGAGTCGTGTTAGAATGCGTATGTTCTTTACCGAGTAAATTGTAACCACTTTCACCACTTCAACTTTCATCAAATAATTGGTGAACAACTAGTGATTTTCACATTTCCCCCCATATCATGCCCAATCAAGCCATGTGTTGTAAATTGGTCTTTGATACCACTTTGTAACATCCCCAACCCTTTGTTGGGAAATGCTACCATAAATACGCCACTTAGAAATACATGATTTATTTGTGGAAATGAAAAATCGTAACCCTGCCATGATTTTTTCTATGTGTGGTTGTATCCATTTACAACATGTATGAATCATAATTTCAAATTTTCATAACGTAAATGACAATTAATTAACCACACGTGTATGCATAAAATAGCATAGGAATCCATTTAACCTCACATTAACCAATAATTACAAATATATGTACATCAAATCAACATGCACAATGGAATACAAGAGAATTATAATCATTATAACACAAAATCTTGAAACCAAGGTTTCCACCATAAATTCATAAACCAACACAAAATTAAACATGAACACTTATTTGAATAAAAAGAGAAATGTGTTGTGGTCTCTCCATGTTCCACCCAATCATAAACTACGTGGTTCATAAATCTCAATCACGGGTCAAACTCGAGATGGGGCTACAACTCCACAAGTAGCAATGTAAAATCGAATGATATATACATAATAATGGACAATGTACCCTTTCAATAGGCATTTCCCCAACCACATCCTCCTACTCTCCCTGAACCTGCACCAGTGGCACATCCTTTCATCCCTTTGTGGTGCCCATGTTTCAAGGTACCTAACAACCAACTAGAAACAATCTTAGCCAAGGTTTTCAAGGTCTCATGCTTCCCCCTAGGCACCTTTGAAATCATGAACTAAAATAGCTTCTAGTCAATGAAAAACCCAAACATAGGGGTTGCCAACGAGGTTCACAAAACTAAGGTCACCAAAATAGGATAAGTCAATGAATGAGTGAATCCATAATTTCCACCATCTCAATAAAATATATACCTTTTAAATATGCATGACCTTCCTCTGCCATGTGACACCTCTAAAACCACATGGTCCCCAGGTGCCCTTTTCCATTAACACCTAACAAAACACTATTTTGTCTATCATTCTGGAGTTGTACTACCCCCATACTCTTTACTATGGAGTGGGCTTCACAAACAACCCATTTTATTAATATAATATGTATAATAATTTACATCATATTTACAATTTTGGCCCTGTGGCCACTGAACCAAAAATGACATATATTTGTATCATAATATATTACCTCTGAAACCTATAAACATAACTACATACGCACACAGGCCAATCAAAATAACTCCAACTCACCAAGTTAAATAACCATATGTATCCAACTCACTAACCTAAATATCATTACACATATATTTACATGATAAATAAAAATATTACACCATGAAAAAAGTACATTCCAAACATATAACTTGAAAATAAAATAGGATAGAGTTTCCAAACATATAACTTGAACTGAATACCATTCCCATATTTATAATAAAGTAACTTGAACTAAATACTATTCCCATATTTACAATAAAGTATTTGAGATAATGTATGTGGATATATTCATTTGTGACACATTCTGGTAGGATTGTAGATTAGATTTCTAAAAATGTGTCTGTTACCACGAATTTTAGTGTGAATAGCTCTTGTATATCATGTCGAGTTGCTAGCATCACATCTAGATTTGCAAATATAATGCTTATGATTAAATTCATAAACCTTAATAAGGAAAGCACTTCAGCACATCAAATTTAAATTATCTTTCAAGTCACATACTCAACTATTTTTCCCTCAAAATATCATGCTTGCCATGAAAATATCATGTTGAAAAGCTGTAAATTAAAAATAATAATATTTTTACATAGAGATGTAAAATTTATATGGATATGACTAATATTATTAGAAATTTGATCCCTTTAAATAATTAGTTGTTAGTAAATTTTATACTAATGGATAATTAAAATAAAATTTCAGAAATCTTATTTCAAAATAAATATCTTCATATATATTATTTTTAATTAATTGTATATTAAATTAATTAAACTTATAATTTTTTAACTAATTAATATGTTATACGCAAAACTATTTAAACTAAAAAGTAATGGAAACTTATTCGGTAAAATTCAGAAAATTTAAAGTAATTATGAATATAAGAATTTCAAACCTCCAAAATATCTAACATGTAACCTCATAATCTTGTGATGGGACAAAAAAAAGTTATAGTGATAATAGTTAAATCAAACTTGTGTTAAACCAAAATAAAACTAATTAATTGTCAAATCTTTTAAAATAAAAAATTTATTAAAAAATAAAAAATATATCAAATATTAATATTTATTATTAATAATATATTATAATATAATTTTATTCTTTAAATTTTCTACTTTTATTTTGAATCATACAGATTTATAGACTTATTTTAATTATAATAATATTTTTTTATTATTATATAATCTCATTCTCCAAATTCCCACTTTATTTTGAATTATTTTAAATATTTATGTATATAACTATTTCTCAATAATAAACCTACGACCACAATGGGTTTTTTATACATATTTATATATCACTTTTAATGAAAACATAAATAAAAATACTTAAACAACCCATATTATTTAGATTTGACTTTATTAATAATTTGTCCCGGAATAACTTTACACATTTGAAGAAATGAGCAGGGGACCTTTCAAGTGAATGACAAACAATACAACTGATTTAAGACTCGTCGCTTTTAGATGACTCGTCGCTTTTAGATGACTTGAGTAGACAATAGAACCCACAACATAAATACAGATCAGATGGCGAATGAATGAAATATTTTAGTTCCAGCAGTTTTAATAAAAAAAAACTATTAATTCAATTGAAAGTAAACTTTGTTCCGAGATAATAAATCTGTATAAATTGATAATTAAATTTTGAATGCAATTAGATAAATCAGTAAATGTCCGTTTCCTAGAGCAGTCACAAATACATGAAGACATAATCACAAAGAAGAATACTGTAACTCTTGCTCTCCCAAACATAAAACACTAAAGTATGAAGAACCCTGTAAATCTTCATCTCCATGAAAACCTGAAACAGAATGCTGTAACTCTTCCTCTTCAAAACATAAAACACTAAGCATGAAAAACCCTGTAAATCTTCATCTTCATGAAAACCTGGAACATAAAACACTAAGCATGAAGAACCCTGTAAACCTTCATCTTCTTGAAAACCTGGAACATAAAACACTAAGCATGAAGAACCCTGTAAATCTTCATCTTCATGAAAACCTCGAACATAAAACACTAATGCATGATGCTAATCCTTTTGTCACATGGAACAATTTTTCATAAAATTCAATCCAAGAGAGAGTGTGAGAGAGGGTGAATGCTCATTTTCTTCTTCTTTGGTCACTGGCTCAGGAAGATTCAAATCAATAAATCTTGGCATCATATTTTCCTTTGCAGAAAGAATAGAGACTTGCATGCATCTGTTTTCAACCGAAGAGCTTGCGCCTGGAGTAGCCTTCAAAAATACATAATCTTGCCCCAGATTAAACCGTGAGACTTGTGGAGATCTAACCAAGATTTGGGTGTCTACCATCCCCAAGGAGGAAGACGATTGGCCAACACTAGTCTGCATGTCTGCAGAAAGTACATTATTTACTACCCCTACTTTCAGCCCGTCATAGCGTTTCTGTGTCTTCATCATATCAGACCCCACAATCTCTTTAGATAACGGTACCTCCATGGGCTGCAGCGGCGGCTGCTGCAGCTGCAGGAGAGTAGACCCCATATTGTCTTTAGATAACGGTACCTCCACGGGCTGCAGCGGCGGCTGCTGCAGCTGCAGGAGAGTAGACCCCATATTGTCTTTAGATAACGGTACCTCCATGGGCTGCGGCGGCGGCTGCGGCATCTGCAGGAGAGTAGCGTAGTCAAGAAGATTGTTTGGAATGTGAATGGGAGTTTCAGCAGCAACAATATTGCTACTCGGATTCATGCTACGATGGCCCATGGTCTGGGGCTGCGGTTGCGGCTGCTGCAGCTGTAGGAGTGTAGCATAGTCAAGAAGATTGTTTGGAATGTGAATGGGAGTTTCAGTAGCAACAATATTGCTACTGGGATTCATGCTACGATGGCCCACTCCATGCATTCTCACCTCTTTATTCACGTAAAACCAGGGCTTCACTTCTTCACAGAATGCTGATCTCACGGACGCCATGTTGTGGTTAAACGAAGGGGCAGGAAGTATGCTACTAGGGTTGGAACTGCGCCTCTGGTTCTGGGCGCGGACAGTGGTGGTGGTGTGGACTTGGTTTTCGGCGCTGTCAGGGATCGCGAAGTTGGTTTTGGCCTTTCCTCCTTTTAAAAGCCTTGCGGCCTTATCATACGCCTTCGCTGCTTCTTCGCTAGTATCGAAGGTGCCAAGCCACCTTCGCTTCTTGATTGTTGGATCTCTGATCTCCGCCGTATATCTACCCCATGACCTTTTTCTCACTCCTCTGTAATGCACTTCTTCACTCGTTGCATTTACATTTGCGTCTCTGACACTCTCGCCATTGTGATCTCCATTCGTATCAGTGGGAGCCATTAAGGAGCTTTCCCTTGAGGACGAAGCAGCAGAGACTCTGGCGGACAGAGCAGCAAAGAGAGATAGATCCATTCTATTGATAGTGGTCTGTTAATAAATAAAGACAGTGCGGGAGTCTGAAAGGCGGCTAATGAGGGTTGGCGGGTTCCTTAGGAAACTGCATGGTCTAGGTCTCGCGTAGCCGTGTTTGACCATCTCTCATTCAATTCATTCGCTTTCTCAGGGAGCCTTATCGGCGGGGCAAACTGTGACAGACTGTTTCATGAGCGGTCGCTGTCCCCGCCCGAGTTTCTTGGCAGTGGAAATTACTTTTCGTGGTTGCAATAAATACAGAAAGGTTATTTCGATGACGGCAGTCGGGTTTGGGACCATACTGCAGGGATGAAATTTGACCCGCAAATTGTACGTTAGTGGCCATGTGCCCCTGTTTAAAAACTTAGCTTTCAAGATTTCTCTTTGAAACTGTGAACCAAATTTTTTTTAAACGGTGAAAACCCGTCGGGAGACCTGAAAACCATCCAACTTGACGCGTGGTCCGTTTTGAGATTTAGGGTTGCCACGTCCATATCACGTCTCATCAAAATTTTGTAGAAATTTTTAAATATAAGTACTTTAAATTGTTTAATCTATAAAATTTTAGTCTATTCACAGGTTTAAATAACAAAAAATCACAATTTTTAAGTAAAGTTTAAAAAAAACATTTCATCTATATTTTTAATATATTTAAAATTCCATTTATAATAAATTGTATTTCCCAAATAATCAATGATTAATACACATTCATTCTCTTAAAATTGAAGTATGGTCCTAAAGCAATTAATGATTCCAATATGCATCCATAAAAAGCTCACATATATATATATATATTAAAGTATATATATATTTGCATTTAAATATTTTTAAATTGAATGGTATATATCTCATCTAGAAAGCCTTTGCTACTTTGAATGGTCAAATCATTTAAAACTTTGACTGTAGTATTTTTCATGGTCTAACTGCTAATTGTACATCATTACACCATATAAAATACACTTTTTATTATTATTGTGCAGTCAATGTTTAACGTTTTTTATTATTCTTTTATATAATATAATGAGGTTGGTAATAAGCATTTATATTCCATGCTCAATATATTTGGGTGTGTATGGTAACATGTAAAGTATATTTTATAATATTTTTACAATATAAAGCATATAATCATTTTATTTGTCGTTCAGTGTTAGTATTTATCATTTAATAGTGTATTTATTATATTTTAATATTTTCTTAAAAATAAAAAAACTTGATTTTTGTTAGAAAAATAGAAGTTAATTATATTGTAATATTCAAAACACTTTAATTGGAGATGGTTCTACTGGACCTATTAATCTTTAAGACTAACCTTTTTTGGGTTTCATCATCATGTAGTAGGAGGACATTAGATGGTGATCATTCAAAGTGAAGAGGCCCTTTGGTTAGGGTTGAGAAAGTGAGTGAGATAGTTTTGGGGAATTGTGTGGTTAATGTTTATATGGTGCTTTTTTGGCTGGCTCACTTAGCATTAGATGATAGTTCTTTGGTTCAAGGAAACGACTATATGTTGACTTATCTCATGGTGATGTTAAGGAGTCTAATTGTTGTATTTGTGTTTCTAGTATCAAAAGTGGTAGATTGATGGTTTTATGTACAACTTTGCATGTAGCTTTCATAGTGATATTAATATCTAGAATATTGATTATCATATTGTTCATGACCTTGCTTCTATAGTGGTCTTGTTCTATGGAACCCTGATCATGGCATTATTTTACATATCTTATGGTGGTGGAAATGGAGCACCATTTTCTCACTGCCTTTAGTTGTATTTCATGTAGCTTTTCTCTTTGTTTTCATCTATCATAATATATACTTTCATTAATCTTCATGGGTTGTCTCTACATGATGGCTTCAATTGTTTGTGTAGTTGTTGAACTTAAGAATCCCTATAATAAAAAGAATTCAATACTTATTAAGTTTTTGGTTTTCCTAAAAAGATTGAGAAAAACTAGATGGCTAAATACCTTTACACAATGGTAATAGCTCAAGAGAAGCTAAAATAAATCACAATGGTTAGTTTAACTAGCCGTATCCTAAATTTAAACCATGGACTTTATCTCAATTAATATCAATATCCCTAAATAGTAAGACAACTAGGCTTAGTCATCCATTATTTGTTGTCTACTTATTGTATCTTTATAAGTGTGCCCTCCTCAAACACTTTACCAATACTCTTTTGAAGATTAAGTTCAAATTTCTCTAATATCTTGTAAGTTAGGGTATTACAACCATGTTTAACCTTTAATTTTGATTTGCACTAATGCCTCTGACACTACATACACAACCCACATTTATTCATATCAATAATCATTTTTTCCCTTTTATCACTTAGATGCAATATTCAATATGGTTCAATAAAGGTGTTTTGATTGGTAGCTTAACTAAAGTGATGAAATTATGTGAAAATATTTTTAAGGAATGAGAGTTGTGGAGACTTACTTTGTCAAATACCAAGGATTCAAACTTCCACCGATCTACTCCATGTGCTATCCTCCTTTTAAAATGATAATCACAAAGGTTGAAATGTCCTTACATGTTAGCATGGCTAAATTTCTATATGGTTATGTGGAACTCCATAGTAGAAAATATTGATGCTTTTTGTCACTTTTAGCTATACCATAGCCTTTCATTCATTGCATACCCAACTATTTTGTTACACTGCAATACACGATCTTTGATCTTACGCAAATTTCATATAGTAAAAGTGTTATATAAGTAACCAAAATTTTGAGTTGTCATGGGGTATTTCTTTTATATTGTTACATGAAACACCACCCAATGATAAATATTGGTGCTCAAATTTTATAATGAATATGTACAATTTTGTAACCAATATATGGTTGTTTAGTGTGGTTCCTATGGGGAGAAACTTATAAAAGTGTGTAAAGAGAGATCTTTGCAAGAGGGAGGGCATCTAAAACATTCTCTAAGCGAGAGAAGAGTCTAGTATCTTTGATTTGTCTCTAGAAAGCTCACAAGTGTTGTAATAGAGGATGTATCTCAGGTTTTATCATGTAAATATCTTATTTTTGTGATGAAAGAATGAAGGATCTATCAAGTTCTAGATTTGATGGGTTTTTCGCATTATAATGAGTTTGTTTCTTAAGTGCTTAGTATAATTCTAATTGATCTTTAATTAATCTTCATATGAATGTTAGACATGTTAAGATCTTACTATTATGTTCAATTTATTCATATTTAAATAATATCTCAAGCTAAATGTTCTATAATTTTCGTAAGAATCTCATATAAAACATTACCCATCCTTTGGATATTCAAAAAGGTCTATACCTAAAAGGCATGTGTTGACCAATGAGCTTGAACCATGGGTCTGAACCCAAGGCTAGCAACTAGTTCCATTATCAAGACCTAAACATTTGTGATATTCATTAGGGATGAGGTGATGAGGTGGAAACTATTGAGCATGAGGAGATACAAGACTAGGTTTTAGAGAAGGAAGATGCATTCACGTGACAAGAAACTATAAATTTAACAGTGGAAAATAAAAGATGGAAACAAATATATATGTATGTTGACCTTCATGAAATTTTCTTTAAAAAATCTATTTATTTTCTCAAGGAGGGGTTAAAATAAAAGGTGGTCATTAACTTTTTTAGGATCAATTCAAGAATCGATGGCTTAGAACCAAGAAATAGTCAAATACAAATGAACCTTGATAGAAAGTTGTAGCACGCCCTCCTACCCCCTTGTACCACTACAAGTTGTAGAAGGTGTTATTGATGCTTTAACCCCTTCACATACTCAACCAATTTCTTCTTCTTATCTGTTTTGGAACCAAACTTGTCACTTAATTCATTTTAAATTAGATAATGAGTAGTAATTGAGGTAAGGGTAGGATTTTCTTACTCCACTATGCACAAAACAAGAATTATGAATTATATAATACTAATCAACCTTATAATTTCTAAAATAAAAATTGATAATAATGATGTTGGGTCTTTTTACCATGTCATTAGGTAAAAATTTAGTAATATTTGTTATCCTTTATGAATGAATTAGTATTAAAACTTGCAATAATTGTAATTTGATTTTGTATCCCATAATAATGGTTGGTGAAAATTACCTCACCCACACCCCATTTACCAACATCAACATCAACATCAACCTCCACCTCATCGATGTACTATATCGAGATGACAATTTTTATCCTTAATCTTTTGTTAGACACATGGGTCTTATTCTTGCTGATCCAGCATAACAAATGGAATTCATTATGTAACCTTTATGACCAAGGTTCACATTGACCTTTTCCACATAGGATAATAATTGCAACACACAATAATTCTTTCTATATGTCATATAATGCAATGGTTGAATCATCCATGTATTGGTAATTGGACTTCAAGATATGCATTAAATACATGTGCCTCCGATCACTTGGAGGCATCAATTATTGATGGATGAGAAGTTATTATACTTATGTCAACTAACTCCTCAAATCTCACAAGGAAGGTAAGATAATGGGACAAGTTTCCCATCATTTTATGCCCCTAAGAATTGGTGATGGATTAAAATAGAATTTACAAGTGTTTATAACAAAAGTCTATTTCTTTACACTGAATATGAAACATAAATTAAAACTAAAGAAAACATGTAAAGGAATATGATAAAAAACTTTGTAAAACCTATAGAAATAAACATTGTACACAATAATATCATTAAATAAAATTAAAATTTATACTTAAAAGTAGTAGAAAATTTATCAATATTTTGAAGTCTTATGACCAAAAAAATTTAAGAGCCTCAGCTATAATTTAATTTTATATAAATTAGGAGAATAAACTGTAAATAAATATGAAACATTCTGTGAGAAAAATGTTAGGTCCCTATACCACTATTGTAACCCCCTATTGTAATTAGTGCAACCCCCTATTGTTATTAGTGCAACCCCCTTATTATATATATTATTGTGCCCATGTAGTCTCCATATTGTTATAATTGTGCCCCATAGAAGCCCACTATTGTTATTGTTGTTCCCTTACATTATTATTGTTATGTTAGCTCTGATTATATTATGACCCCATAGACTCCTATATATAGAAAGGTGGTCTTGTCATTTGTATCATCCAAGAATTGTTCATTTGTGTAATGTAAGGGAGGTTTCCCACTCAAAGAGGCTTATTTCTAAGGCATTGATCTATCTTTTCTATCTTATTGTGAGTTGGTTTCATAACATTTGGTATGAGAGCTTTGGATTCAAGGGTTTCGCTTCTCCAAATAGGTCATTGTGGCATTTTCGCTACAAAGTTTTAAAAGAAAAAACGGAAACCCATTCGAGCCAAAATCATTCAATCTCAAGTATTCATTTTAGATCTTCTCTCGCTATATTTTCGAAGATATGATCTAAGGAAGTTATGGTTTTTGCAAGCTCCAAAATTCCATGTCAAACAGGTCATCATGGAAATTTTGATATAATTTTGTTTATACGAAGGTTCAGACTCTGAAATTAAAACCCATTTGAGCTGAAATAGTGGTGAAGCATGGACCTGAATTTGAGATCTTGTACCACTATATCTTTGGATATATGATATGAGGAAGTTAGGGTTTTTGCAGACTCCCAAACTACATTCCAAATAGGTGACCTTTGGGAAAACTTCATAATGTTCTCTTTGAGCATCAGATTGAAATTTCATAAGAAGTTACAGAAAGAGGATAGACTTTAGTTTTTTGTGTATCTTTGTTAGATCCGAAGGTCGAAACAGTGACATGTGGCATGTTGTTCACATTTTCTCTATTGAAAAATATTATAATCAGGTCATCATGGGAGGTTGGGCATAACTCTTTCTTAGAGAATCCAATTTTCATTAGACTAGTAGAATTGGAAAGAGGACAAAGAGGGATACCACAAGACTCAATTTCAAACATGGGAGATCCAAAATTACAGAGCTACAACAGATTCAATATCGAGCTTCTATAAAGAGAGAAAAGGTGTGTAGTCTTTTTAAAATTTTGCATAAGTTTGGGTTGAAAAATTAGGTTGGAGTTCAAAGGGCATAGTGAAGCATAATTATCATTAATTGATTCCCTGAAGAAAGAAAATGGAAATACATAATAAGAAACCTGAAATCTCTAACATGACTCATGAAGAAGAGGAATAAATGCAACATGATATATCAAAATTATGAGACCAAATGCAACAAATTTCACTCTCACAAAAGGTAACAGAAGCTAAGATGAATGGCATGGAAGCTAATATGAATGGCATACAAGTTAATATGGATGGCTTGGAAGCTACGATGGATGACATGGAATCTAAGATGAATGACATGAATGCTAAGATGGAAGATTTGAAAAAAGATTTGACAAATTTGCTATAAGAAAGACTTCCTAATAGCGAAAGCGTAGTAGAGGAAACTCATAATGAGAACAAAAGAAGTATTAATCATGATTCAAAGAATGACAACATTGAAGATTCAAAGAAATACATGGAAGGTTTGAAGGAAGTTTTCACAAAGTTGCTACAAGAAAGGCTTCTTAATGGTGAAAAAGTAGTAGAGCAAACTCATCATAAGAACAAAATAAATGTTAATCATGATTTCATAGACTCTAACATTGGAACAAAGGCCCACCATGTTCCAAATATCAATATGAGGAAGTTTGATGGAAAGGACCCTGTAACATTGTTATGAAACTAGCTCAAGAAAAGATAGAAAAGATAGATCAACACCTTATAATTTAGCCTCTTCGAGGGGGCAACCTCCTTTACATTACATAAATGAACAATTCTTGGATGGTACAAATGAAAAGACCTCCTCTCTATATATAGGAGTCTAAGGGGTCATAACATAATCAGAGCCGACATAACAATAATAATGTAAGGGAGGCAATAATTAACAATAGTGGGCTCTATGGGGTAGCAATATAGTAACAATATGGGCACTACGTGGGTACATCAAGTATAATAAGTGGGTTGTACTAATGAACAATAAGGGGTATACACTATGTTAGGGCCTAACATGCCCCTCTCCTTCAAAAAGCATTGTCCTCAATGCTTGAGTAGTTCTTGATGCTTTTGTATAAAATTCTTGTCCTCCCATGTGGAATCTTCAGCGGGTAAGTTCTTCCACTTGATGAAATACTCTGAATTTGATCGCTTTCGTAGCTGTTGGGTTCTTGTTTCTGTGACTACTCCAGGTTCCAATATGATTTTTCCTTCTTCTTCAATTTTTGGAAATATTGTTTGAACTGAGATCATTTGCAACTTTTGAATAAGTGGCCATACTTCTTTGTCCTTCTTCCATTCATCCCTTGCTTTGTTTATCCAATCTGGTTGGATAATAGAAATAGCACAAAAAAATGCTTCGACATCCTCATCCTTGGAGAGTCTTCCCATTAAGTAAAGTTGCCATTTTTTAAGTGCATGTAGTATTGCCAACATTTCCTTCTCATAAATAGCTTGCTTGAGATGTATCAGTAAAAATACCCAATCACCTACATCAAAACATTTTTTCACTATGATGTTGATCTACCTGTTGTTTCGTTTGATTTTGCACCGAAGTGGCGTTATCCTTTAAAAGTTGGAGAACTTGTTGTTGATGCTCGATGTGATCTTTCACTGCTTGAACCTTTTTCTTCTTGATATGTCCTTCTATCTCTAGGGTTTGAGGAGTGGTAATTTCTTCCAGTCCTTTACAAGATATGGTCGGATTCATTTCTTGATGTTCGATGTCATAGAAAATTTTAGGGGCAAATGTTCGCCCTTTGGCGAAATTAAGGGGTTTTAGATTTTTAGTGTGCGAATATTTTGTATCATAGTACATTTTTACAAATCACCTCAAATAGCCCACCTTATTTTAAGGGATAGGGTAAAAAAGGTAAATTTAGCCCTTGAAATTAGGAGTTACAACCTTCCATTCGCCCATTTTCAAGAATAGGTTTTATTTAAGTGAATCCTATGGGCCAAAGGCTCAAATACCATATTAATAAAAGAGGTATGGTAAATTAATAAAAATATAAATAAA
>APFE030843230.1:3594-29157 GCA_000404065.3 Pinus taeda | reverse complement strand
GATGATATTGCTGCACTCAGAAAGCAGGCAAAGCTACCTGCAACTATTCACCCTCAAACTGTAGAACTTGTACAGTAAAAAGAGGTTGATGACACCATGGATTTGCTTATAAAGATGAATCAAAGAATACTACAAATGGAGGGAGAATTGGAGAAAGCCTTGCAGGATAAACAAGGGGAGTCAACTTCCCAACCACCTCAAACATCTACAACTCTTGGCCCTGCTCCTCCTACACAAACAGCAGCAGCCCCTCCTGCCATTCCAGCACCTACAACGGCTACATCAACTACAGATGCTACAGCAGCAACAACAGCAGCACCAGAATCTAACATGAGTATGGATGACCTAATGAAGGCTGTCAAGGAGCTTGAAATTCAAGTGACAGAGGTAAAAGAGGCCAAAGATAGGCTGGCCAAGCTAGAAGCCAGCTATGACAAGTCCAAAATGACAGTGGCCGAGAAGCAAAGGGAAATAAAGGCCCTAGAGACCAGAGTGAAGGCCTTAGAAAAAGAACTATCTCTAGACAAATCTCTGGCTGAGATTAAAAAGATTTTGTGGGCCAAAATTGGCTAATCAATCAATGACCAGTGGCGATCAATACAGGCCATACATGAGCAAATTGAATTAATAGGCATAACTCAACTTGGAATTCAGAAGGCCAGAGCAGCATTGGGGATTATGCCTGAGTAGGCCAACAAGATGATTCATTTCCTTAACACTCACACCAAGGAAGAATTGGCAGCACTGGATATACGCAGTCGAACAGACACTATCATGACAACAAAGAAAGTGCTGACCCTGAGAAATTTTACACAGACTCTGGAAAGGAAATGTCAAGAGATGCAGGCAGAAGTAAATGATTTCAGGACAAAAATAACAACATTGCAAAGAAGAGGATTACCCAGCCTAGTGACTGGTGCTGGACAATTGCTGTCCTGTGAACAATACACCAGCAGAATCAACAATTATGTTGAAAATCAGATTACAGCATCTACTAGCTCCACAGAAGAAGCGGGACCTCCCTCTGGGCAATCTCTATATGATAAATTGGAGAGTCTATTTTTTATTGAGCATGAGATTAATCATCTGTTTGAAGTGCCTCCAAATTTCTATAGATATACTGAAGCAGATGAAACACTCATAAAGATAAGGAGACATCAACTACCTCCAGCTGATTGGTGGCAAGCAATGCTGCAAGTATTGCCCAGGTAATTTTGGTCTACTCTTCCTTTTTGTCAGCTTCAGATCTCAGTCACAATACAGGTCAGCAAAGAATCAAACACGCAGGCACTACAGAAAGTATCAAACACAGTGAATCAGCAAAGCACTAAGACAGCATGCCCAACAAACGCATATTAAAGACGTAGCTACAACCAACTTTGTTGATCCAAAAAGTCAAAATTTGTCTGACAGAAAGACATCTGCCATACCAATATTAACTATTGCAGTTATTTCTTTCATTTATTTCTGTATGAGAGTTGGTGATGTAATTTACTACACAATGACTCATCAATCAGATATTGTATCTCCTATTTTTGTATATCTATCCCCTCATAGAACGTATTGGGGGTCGGTTGTTGTGAATCTCTCTCTGAAGAGCTGCATTGTATATCTCATACTTTTTTGATAATATAAATTGCTGGTGAAGTTCATGGTTCCTGTACTGTATGAAGATGGAAATGAAGGATTATGTTACGCTGCAGAATTCCTGTGTCATTTAATGGAACAATAAGTTACTCTGAACTGTGTTTTGTCTTTCTGTGTATGCAAAAATCCACATATGTTTCATAATCATAGAAACAGGGAAAAAGAATAGCTTAGGACTTGTTTAAATACACCCTCTCCTCAATCTCTGTTTCTAATATGTTTTCTTCAAAATTAGCCATGGATATGAATTCTTAATTGCTCATATTCAAACTAATTCTCTCACTGTGAATACCGTTTAGGAATTCTTAACTGCTCTTAAACAATA
Source organism: Pinus taeda (assembly GCA_000404065.3). Lineage (NCBI taxonomy): Eukaryota > Viridiplantae > Streptophyta > Pinopsida > Pinales > Pinaceae > Pinus > Pinus taeda. Next base: position 27,185 of record APFE030843230.1, on the reverse strand, counting down.
CTCCCACTTTCTTCCCCTATTAGCATAGTGAAAGATTCTTAACTGCCTTTCACTCACTAATTTCATGCCTTCATCGCCCAAACTTGAATAATTGTTCCACATATGCCTATCTGGCTTTGCAACAATACTCTTCCCTCAAAGAAATACTTCAGCAACACACATTCATGGACTCCATTGCCCAATAGTTAAGACTGCTCTGTAAATATGTACACCAGCTCTGTTTGAATTCACCAACCAATCGAATCTAAAACAAAATCAGTGCACCATAACTAGCCTAAAATCACCCACAACAATGCTAAATTATAAAGAGAGAGCCCTCTCTGGTTGCAGGTAGGCTAGGACCTGTAACGAAAAGACTGGTTAGTGGTTACCTCGGCCGTATTCCCTATAGGAAGCAAGGAACAACCTGAGTGATAACAGATCGTATGAAATGGTACTTGAGCTGTATGTGTTTAGTCCTAGAATGAAATGCTGAGTTCTTTGCAAGATGAATGGCACTTTGGCTATCACTGTATAACGTGCCCTTATCATGCTCCTTATCCAATTCACCCATAAACCATTGTAACCAAATCATTTCTTTACTTTCCACTATGCATAGAGTAGGAACAATGTATTCGATAGGCATTAAAACTTCTACGCCATAGACCGACCTAAAAGGTGTCAGACTAGTAAGTTTTTTACAAGTAGTTCTGTAGGCCCATAACACTGCTGGTATGCACACGTCCCAATCATTTCGTTGCACGTTTCAAACCTTTGTCAGTGCATTCTCCAATATCTTATGAAAAGCCTCAACCATTCCATTGGCCTACGGATGGTATGGCATACTCTTTTGATGGTAAATCTGGAACTCTTCTATCATTCATTGAGAAAATACGTACTGTGATCACTCATCAAAACCTTTGGGCAACCAAACTTGGTCAAAAAATATTCGAACAAGAATTTTGTTGTTGTTTCCCTGGTACAGTCTTTTACGGGTTGTGCCTTTGCCCATTTGGTCAAATATTCAGTCTTGGTGATGATATACCATGCACCCGTCTTCTTTCCTAGAGGCTGAATCGGTCCTACAAAATTGATTGCCCATTTTTCAAATGGCTACAATGACAACTGCGGATTCAAAGGAAGCTCATCCCTTCATGATAGCTTGCCATTCTCTGACATGCATCACATGCCCTACAATAAGCTTTAGAATCCTTATGCAGTGTTAGCCACCACAACTCAACGTCCAAAATCTTCTGCGCTATTGCTTTTCCTGCATAATGTCCTCCCGCAGCTCCTCCATGAGCTTCAGCGATGATATTGTTTCTTTCAAAGTCGGGCACATAGCATCAAAGTATTTCATTTGATCCCATCTTATACAAATGGCCTACAATTACCGAAAAGTCTGTCGCGCACACCACAGATTCTTTCTTTCACTAATTGTTGTATCCTTCTGGAGTCGTCCCCATAGTAAGAAAGTGGATAATGTCTGAAAAGTGATTATCCACTACATGCATTGCGAAGAGATGTGTGTCAGGCAGCCCTTCCTCCAAATTGGTAGGCTCCTCTCTAGTTTCAATGCGTGATAGATGGTCTGGCCCAACATTCAACCTTCTTGGCTTCACAATCACCTCAAAATCATATTCCTGAAACAATAGCAGCCATCGACATATTCCCCCCCCCCACCCCCAACACAGGCTTATTAACTAAATATTTCATTATAGAATGGTCTGTGTACACCTTGAAATGTCCGCCTAGCATGTAATGTCTGAACTTCTGGAGTGCGTACACCATAGCCAACCCTTCACACTTGGTCATTGAGTAATTCTTTTCAATCTTAGACAACTTCCTACTTGCAAATGCTATAGGGTGATCCAATTCTCCTTCACCAGCCTGTGTTAGCACTGTCCCTAGCGCAATACATGAAGCATCCACATGCACATGAAATTCCTTCTTCCAATCAGGGAAGATTAGGATCAGCACGGTGACCATTTTCTCCTTTATTACATCCAGGCTCCACTGACATTCTTCATCTGAACAATATGTAGTGTCCTTTTTTAAGTAGTTTATCCATAGGCGTGGTAATCTGGGCATAACTTTTAATGAACTTAAGATAGTACCCAGTGTGGCCCAGTGTTGCACATAGCTATTTAACAATTCTCGGTGCCTCCAAATTAATTATTACCATGACCTTAGTAGGGTCCACCATAAGTCCTTGCCTACATACCACATGTCCGAACAAGATTCCTGAAGGGACACAGAACAAGAATTTCTTCAGGTTTAGTGCAATTTGATACCTTCGACATGTATCCAGCATCAAGTGAAAACTGGCTACATGGAAATTTACTAACCCAAACACTGTCCAATCATCAAAATATACCCCCAATAACTTGTGAATGAATTATTTGAATGTCGCGATGACTAAGTGCGAGGAGATTTTCGGTGCATTCTTAAGTCCAAAAGGCATCATTGTTTATTGGAAACATACTCACTTTGTCACAAAGGTGGTCTTACTCCTATCTTCTGGCGTGATCTTAATATGATGGTATCCAGAGAACCCATCAATGAATGAATAAGCCTCCCGCTGTCCAACATTATCCAGTACCTCATTTGTCAAAGGAGTTGGAAAAGGATCATGGACACAAGCATCATTAAGCTTCCTGGGATCTACGCAAATTCTTATTTCATCCTTCTGCTTCTTTTCTTGAACGACCATTGGACTCACCTAATCAGATTCCTCCACCAGTTCAACAATACCCGTTGCAAGCAACTTGTCCAACTCCAAGCGGACCCTTTCTTTATACTTGGGATTAAGGCAATATGGCCTCTACTTGACTGGCTTTGCAGCTAGCTTCAAGGTAATCTTCATCATGCCCAAGTCTCCTATGATATCTTTCAGGTCTAAAAATTTGGTAGGGAACAAATCCTAGTATTCGTGGAGCAACTCAGCAACCTTATCTACAGTGGCATCATCTCAGTAATCTCTAATCTTCGCAAATTTCGGCTCTACTTCTATGCCAATGTTCACTTGTCTAGTCTTCAATGGTGTGGTGATGTCTAGATTCTCTATCTGCGATCCCTCAACTTCATGGTGGCCCTATGCCTCTGGGATGTTAATATTCCTTGGATCCTCATCATCTTCTTCAACAGTCACATTGTAGCATTCCAACGCATTGCGCAACTGGGTGCTCCAATATGGGTGAATCAAGTCTAAAGGATCCTACAATATTCTAAAGATTGTTGCCTTAACCACCTGCAGTGCTTCATCGATGCTTTTGAACCCATCCTTAAAGCTGGAGGTCATTAAAAATCCTTCTCATAAGATGTCCCACTCCGCGGTACTATGGCGGAGCTCTATTTCTAGGTACCAATTCATAGGAACGATGTCCAAAGTGTGACAGAAAATATGCACCCACTCCGACTGCGGCTTCATTCCATAAACCTTTGTCCATTTTGCTAAATGATTGTATGGATCATTTCTCCCATAGTATTTTTCAGTTAACTACAATCTCATCCTTCTTCTATACTTGTGCCATTTGTCAAAACTATCTTTATGCGTACCCTACCACTGTGCAGGCGTAGTGCGCAATGCAAAATCTAGCACTTGGAAGTGATGCTTCTTTGGTACTTCCCTTTCAAATGCATCCAGAAAGTTATCTACATCATCTAGACCATCATAATAAGGCAAACTTATTATGTCAGATGATACACAGTGCAACGATTTAGTCATCATACTACAATGCAACATAGATACTTCATGCAACCTATTCTACCCGTGCTCCAATTCTTCATCTGAATCTGACATACAAGAGCTTTTGCAGTCCCATGCAATTCATCCATCAGCTATCCGATTAACCCAGACTTGATCTCGCGCTGTTATCTTATAGATATGGTCCAAATCATCATCACTTTCCTCATAATCATGGACTAGTTTAGTGTAGGGTGGTCCTTTTGCAGGGTGCAATGGGACTACTATGTGGAGTGATTTCCTTTCAAATGACATCATCTGTTTCTTTAAATTGATTACCCCATTCATATCAATGCCCCAATCAATTCCCAAGAGCGCGAGGTATGGATTGTTGTCATCAACAATCTCTATTACTTCAAAATAGGCCAATGCGCTCGTACCTTCTATATCTACAATTACTCCATGCAATCTCCCCATAGTGATAATCTTCTGTTGATTTGCCATCCTCAGCTGAATTGGGGACCATTGCAGTGCAAGTCTCCCCATTCTTGCCAATGCTTGTTTAGGCAAAACATTCACATCTGACCCCATATCCAGAATAACCTGATCCATCTCATACTCTCCTATTTGCACAGTAAGCCTCATCTTGCACCCTGTTCTCGCCTTGTGTTTTCCTACCTTTCTGACTGTGCAGTGTCCTTCAAGAGCACCTTCCTTACCAATACACTTATTTATCAGTTCTTGTATCCCCTTCACCACCTTGCTATCATGCATCAGCTTCATGCAAGTCTGCAAGAAAGTGGTAAGCTTGGAGGGGTCAACTTCTTCAGATAGCTTGTCTTGACTTCCTAAGGTAGAGGCCTTAGCAAAGCTTTTTCTTGCTTCCATGAACATTTCCTTCGCACGCTCCAAGTCAAACCCAACTTCTTTTTGTGGAGCCTTGCGAACCCACTCACTTTCTTCAAGTTGCTTTCCTTTATCATCACCAGTCGTCATTCTGCTTCGCAACACAATATTCACATTGGGATCCTCCTTGCGGAGCTCGACCCTCATCATCTATAAATTATGGGTTGCCTATTGAGGCTATACCTTCTTCTCCTACATCCTAGCTATCGATATAGGGCATCTATCATGTGGTCAAACTGAGTATAGTATCGGGAAGATGGGTGATTCTGGCTCATACATTCCCACGCGTAGTGTCCTTGTACTCCACAATTGTAGCAAATGACTTGTCCTCAACCTCTACCAGGTCCTCCAACTCCTCAGCCTTGTCTGCACCCTTGATATACTTCGCACGCTCCCCCAACACCTTGCTTAGAAGGTCGAGTTTCTTTATAAATTTGATACACGGGTGTTCTCTCCATCATTAACTCATAGCTACGACAGTTATGCTCACTGTGACCCACCAATTTATAGAAATTGCAAAATAATTGTTGGGGTGCCTGCACAGATTTTTGCAGCAAGTGGCAATTGTCTGTTACATGTTTTCCTGCTACTTGATAGAGAGCGCACCACAACGCGGGCCCTGTATCTGGTCTTGTTGGGGCTTCCTTCCTTAGAGGCATGGGCCCTCCCCCTTCCATATAATTCGTGAAAACAGGGCAATGATCCTTATCATGTCCCTGATTTTTACATTTTAGGCACCAAACTTCTTCATGCATCTCTGACTGAGCCACTTTTTCCTTCTTCAAGGTTTGGAACTCCAAGCAGAGGTTCTGCAACTTTGCGTGAATTTGTTGAATTCCCAATGTTGCGTCCTAGATAGGGGTCTCATGTAACCTCATTATGATCTCCAATGCTTCCACCTGAGTCATTATATTTTGTTGTGACAAAGCAATCCTCAAGTGAGGTAGGAGCACAACTATAAACCAATCGCAGTGTTGACTATCTGTGAGGTCCATATTGGCTTCGCGGATTCTGCACTTCAGTCTCTAATCCAAATCGCAGGGAGTTTCGCCAATCCTCATCACGATTTCCTTGAATCCAATGACTGATTGCGATTCAGACTTAGGTCTACCAAATTCCTTGTTTAGAGCAGTCTGAGTGTCCACTAACGATGCCAATGGGTTATCTGCGCAGTACTTAATGTACCATGTCAACCAAATGCACCTTCTTTATATGATCATCTGTAATATTTTGTGCCATACATATAGCCTCTGCAATGAACCAAAACTGATCCGAGTCCTCACTTCCCAAGCCCTTGAAAACGGGCAATTTCATTGTACTTGACATGTTGAATGGTGGTGAAGGTGGTGGTGGTGTGGGAGAAGGTGTATGCTGTGGAGGTGGCATGGGTGGATGAGGTATCCATGAGAAGTCCTACTTTATCAACTGTACAATGCTTTGTGGTGAGGCCTGTACCGCTCCCTTGTTGTCGCTCGAAGGAGGTTCTATCAATGGGATGTATTCAAGACCTGCTCTTTGTTGATTTCTAAATAATCGTCCACTTCGCGTAGATCCAAACATCAAGGTAATGGCATAACCAATAGTGTATGACGATTATTTGTGTCTGAGCGTGCCAATACCCATCATTGATATTATGATCCATCAAATCACGTTGTTGCTGCCCTTAGGGTTGAATCTGGCCAAGGAGTTTGGCGAAAAGACGAGCGAGCGTGACCTCACATGGAAAATGAAGGATAAATTCAAGCTCAAGAAGAAGCCACGCTAGTACTTTATCACCTCAATCACTGACTCTATGATGAAGATTGCCACATAGATCCTTGTGGGCAAAGTTATGAGAAAATGCCATGTGGACGAGGTTCTAGCGGCAGTGATTTCCCTAGCTGCATAGTGTGTGGAGGGCATGAGTTTAACTGGGCGTGCTACCTCTATATCAATTTCCTCATGATCTGTAGAGAAGCGCAGGACGAGAGTGAAAAATTTCATTATACTGCAACAGAACCATTTGTTGTCTTAGTGGATCCTGACCCAGGTTTAGAGTGAGTTGCGCCAAACAAATCCCTACACTACTAGCCCTTTCGGCATCAACCCATGGAGCGTGGATTGAAGTCTCACCCGAAGTAGTATGCGGGGGTGCTGGAACCAAGTTCCGCACCCAGAGATCAGTGTGATGTCATTTTGTGCCCTAAATCAGCCTTCGTGCAGATCGATAAGCCCTTATGGCTTATCGATATAACTTCCTTTAACCAGCCTCTAGACCTCCGTGAAGGTCTACAACTATCTTTTGTGGACCTTGAATATACTAATCAGTTACTTACGTGCACCAAATATCATTCTTAACCTAGTAATTACCTCAATGATCTTAAGTGTTCGATAACTTCCACATACAACAAGATAATATTTGCATAAAGAAAACAATAATTTTGTTCATATAACAGTATAAATTGTGTAATCTCATTCATCAATACATCATTATTTCATAAGCCCAACATTCATCACAACATAAATTGCATTCATTCATAATAGAAGTAAATAGGTAAAACACAGGATTTTCTGCAATAATCTTCTTTATTAATACTCAGCTGCAGGGGTCTACGCACTCAGCTGTAGACTCTACTCTAGGCCTCTGTGCACATAGTTGTAGAGTCTTCCTTCTACTCTAAGACTCCTACGCTTTTTCTTTTACTGACCCATTACATCCATCCTCATCCCTCCTCTTAGACATCCTAAGACGCACCTACTTATACAATCCCATGGTCCGCGGATCATGGGCAGATCTTCAAAAGCCAACTCAACTTACATAAAAGAGGGTAAAACCATTTTTGACTCTTTAATTATCTATGCACTCTGCGACCACAACTTGCGAAGACTTTACATCTTTATACAAAAAAACTTGGGATTTTGCCCCAAAATTGACCCTAGCCAATCCCATCCGAACACTAATCTTCCCCTAGTACTGTATCAAAGTCCTGATCAATTCTTTTCTAAGTTAGATAAATCTATTAAAATTCAGCAGAGACATTCTAGATATAGTATTGGTAGTTCCAGTGGAAGAATTAGTTCATGTAGTGGCATTCAGTCTAGTTTATTTAATAATTTTCAGCCTGGATCCAAGGGATTTATAAATTTTCAGTTAGGGCATATAGTCATGGTTGGAAATATGGTCAGATCACTTACTCATTATCTAGAATTTTTAGGACAGTGTGGTGTAGATGTTGAGCAACATTGGTACCTTTGTGAGGCTGTTTAGAGGGCTTGACATACTCCTGATTCCACTAAACTTGTTGGATTCCAAAATAATTTACAAGATCAGGAATTTATATGGTTTATTAAGTGGATTGATGCAAATCCTAATGCCACCATGGATGCTTTTAAACATGAGTTTCTCCAGGAATTCAAGTTACCTCAATCAAATCAGAAAGGCCTGGTGGAATTACTAGATATACATCAAGGAGAAGGTGAATCTTCTTGGCAGTGCATGCAACACTTGAAAGATGTTAATAGAAAACTTTCCTATCCCATCGACCCTCACCATCAAAGGGATTATTTTATTAAATCTTTGATACCTATGACTTGGATTTCGTTGCTACAACATAATATTGTGACGTTGCAGGACGCTTTGGAACAAGAAATGTAGATTGAGGCAATGGAAGGATATCCTCGGGATTATAAATTGGGTTTTTCTTTGTCTGACCCTGCTATTATGGGACTTCAGAATCAAATTTTCACTTTTATTGAGATACTAAAGGATCTTACTCCTATAAGGCCCATGCGATCTCAGGTTTGGTGCACACACTACCAATTTGAAGAACATCATGTCACCGAATGACCACAGCTCAGGGGTCAAGGATCATCAAGTTTGCCTATGGGTCCTCCACCACCACTTCCACCACCATGGCCACATAACCCTGGAGTATGTCAAATTTCTTCAGCAATGCCATATCAAGATCTAGTTGAGTATTAGGCATTCCCTCCACAATAAGGTATGTCTCTCAATGAGTATTATGAAATTTGTAGATCTTATGGTCACTGAACTCAATTATGTACTATTTTTAAAAAGTACTCCATGGTACCCAACAATATATTATGTGAATTTTGTGGGTCACTCACACATCATACTGATCAATGTTGGCCTGTAGATGATCTAGCTAACTATTTAGACTATATGAAATTCCACATCAATGAATCTCCTTGGGGACAAGGAGGTGGCGCCTTGAGGGGGGGAAGGATAGGAGGAAGAGGTTCGATTAGGTATTATAACTATGATCAAGAAGGTTACGTGGCAAGAGAAATTCCAATGTCAAGAAGACCTTGGTGTTCACACTATTGGGTGAATACACATGCTACATAAGATTATCCAGAGTTGATTTCCCATTGGGAAGAGCATAAACGAATGAAGGGAACTAATTTGATTAATGTTGGACCATGAGAACCAAAGCCGATGGCACAACTGAATATTAATGTCATAAGCAAAGGAGGGAAAAGAACTAGTGTTGATGTTGGAACTTCTAAACAAACAAGTGTTATAAGGTCTGCATCTCCAAAGAAATCTTATAACTCCAATCAACAGAAATAATATTATAAAGATGTAGCTAAATTATTTGGCAATTAATGTCTTCTCAAGAATTTCTGAATTAAGTAGTCAGAACAATGTTAGATCCAAAGTTCTAGATTATTATAGGAGACATCTCGACCAATTCGAGAATGGTTTAGACTTTTCTTACAAATAATAAATGATGAATGAATTGCTGGACAATTGCACAAAAAGTTAAAAGATGTTCTGAAGGATGATCCATTATCTGAAGAACCTATCTCTGCTAATCTTCCGAAAAGGCATTCTAAGAGAATTCAACGAAATAAGAAGTGGAGTGGAAGAGAATTTTGGGTTGATGCTCAAATTGTTGGAAACCAGATCAAAGATTCCATGTTAGATCTTGGTTTAAATGTTAATATTTTACCAGGGAAAACTTAGGAAGCACTCAGGAAACCCAAATTGGTCTTTTCACCCATCCAATTATGTATGGAAAATTAATATTGTATTATCCCCATCGAGAGATTAGAAGATGTTGAAGTTGATATTGCAGATGTTAATACTTACACCAATTTTGAAGTAATTGATATTATGGGCAATTAAGATCTATCCCTAGCCTTATTGGGTATTGAATAGGAATTTTGAAATTATGTAGTAGTCGACTTAAAATGGGACACTATGACCTTTGAGATAGATGGAATTTAGGTTATACAACTGCTGGACCCATATCAAGGCTTGTGATTCACTGAAATTGTAGATGATGTCGAGGGACCTAATTTTTTAGATCAATTGTATCAATTGAAAACTAGAAAGAAGGAGGATTATATCAATCCCACGATGGTCAGGTCTATCAGTTGGAGAATTGTTCAAAGTACATAAGTAGGATTTGATGTTGTGATGGAGGATTGGCAATAGGGGATCATGAGCTTCATTTTTGACATTGGGAAATTGTTAGATGTCTCCGCTAGATTGGTACTTAGGTATGCAATTATCATGTTTTTAATGGTACTAAATATGTTGTAGACTTTATTCAAAAAATTGATGCCTGCATTGACGAAAGTCAAAAGATATATTTGATGAATGTTTCCTTACAAAAAACCCCTGCAAGATGGTGGGAAGCCAATCAAAATAAGTTACATGATTGGGATACTTTTAAAACTACTTTTCTCTATAGATTCTCATCTCCAGATAGAAATCCTAGTAATCTTCCTACGTATGATGGATATACTAGTCCTCAAAATAAAATTCAAAATTGTTGTTCCATATGGAAGGATGATGTTGTACCAACTACTATGTGGGAACATCTGTTTATTCATACCTTAGGTATTATTCTGCAAGATTGGTACTTGAAGGAAGAAATGAAAGACAAACAACCAATTGGGACAGGATGATTGATAAGATCTATAGAGTTTTTTCAAATTTCATGATGCTAATGAAAAAATAACTGAATCTCTCAAGGCTATAAAGAAAGCATTGTTTCCGATTGGTAAATCTTTGGAAGAATGTAGAAGACATGGAGATTTTGCATGTCAATATGAGTTTGGGTTACATGAAGTTTTCCCACAGGAAAATTGATAAAGAATCAGATGATGAAATTGAAGAACTAAGGCATTTATATTTTAAAGATTTTGAAGGGGAGTGAGGGATAAAAGGAGACTTTGTCATTGATGCACCACATTTACAATTTCTCAATTTGAAGAAGCTAAATATTGGAACTGAAGAAAAAACCAAAATTGCTTCTATTGATGATTATCCCCATGAGCAGACTACCAAGGAGGTTTTTTATTTTCTAAGGGAATATGAAGATCTATTTCCTGCTTCAATTTCAGAGCTAAAGGGAATTAAAGGGGAACTTGGAGAGATAAAGATAACATTGAAACCATAAGTGAAATCAGTAAAGCATCGACCTTACAGGTTAAATCTAAGAGTGAAAGGGAAAGTGAAAAAGGAGATCGACAAGATGGTAGCTACTAGTCTTACATTTCCTATTGATGATGCCGAGTGGATAAGCCCCATTCAGGGGTGGAACTCAGGAGATTCAGGTGTGTGTTGATTATAGAAGCCTTAACAATGCCTGTGTATATGAATCGTTCCCCACTCCTTTTAGTGATGAGTTTTTGTACAATGTTGCTGGAAATGATGCTTATTCTTTTGCTGATGGCTTTTTGGGTTATCATCAGGTCAAGATTGCAGAGGAGGACAATAAGAAAACTACATTTACCAGTAAATTGGGCTCTTATGCATATAAATTCATGCCATTTGGGTTAAATAATGATCCTGTTGTTTTCTCGTGGATTTGATTGCTACTTTTTGAGAATATATTCATAAGTTTCTTGAGGTCTAAATGGATGACTAGACAATTTACAGTCTATTAAAGAATCATTCCATCTTGTTAAGAGTGATGTTTGATAAATGATGGCAACTTCAAATTTCTTTAAACTATATTTTTGTTATTCCTTTTTGGGACCTTATTAGGTCATATAGTATGTAAAGGAGTATGCGTAGATCTTTCCAAAGTCATAGTGATATTGAATATGACTCCTCCAACCTCTATGAAGTAATTTTGGCCAACTTTGGTACATAGGAATTATGCTTCAATCACAACACCACCAGAGAAGCTTTTGAAGAAATCATAAAGATTTATCTGATCTGTTGAATGTGACTCTGCATTTTCTACTCTCAAGGAGAAACTCATAACTGCACCCATTCTAGTTTATTCATATTGGAATAAGGAGTTCCATGTTCATATCAATGAATCCAGAATTGTTTTAGGAAATTATCTTGATGCAACCTAGAGATGACAATTTAGATCATCCCATATATTTTTCTAGTCGCAAACTTTCTACAGCAGAGAAGAATTATACCACTATAGAAAGGGAAGATCTTGCTATGATATACTCCCTTTAGAAGTTTCGACATTATTTATTAGGAGGAACATTTAAACTCTCTAGGGATCATTCGACATTGAAGTACTTGGTCAACAAGCTAGTGTTAGAGGGGAGAATTTGTCATTGGTTGTTGCTATTCTAGAAGTTCACCTTTGAAGTTATTGTTAAGCTAAGAAGATCAAATGTAGGTCCTGATCATTTATCTCACCTAGAGTCAAGGGAGTTAGGAGGATCCATCGATGACCAGTTGCCTGACGCTCATTTATTCTGCATTGAAGTAGTCCCATATTATTTAGAAGACATCACATTGTTCCTCGCAACAGGTAAATGCCTAGAGGAATATACGCCTATGTAGAAACAACATATGGTTGTTCATGTTTCCGATTATCAATTGATTGTTGGCCAATTTTATAAGATGGGACTTGATCATATTCTTAGGCGTTGTGTACTGAATCATGAGAAGGATGATATTTTGTGGGAATGTCATGTAGGTATCACTGAAGGTCATGTTGGAGGAAAGGCTACAACTCGTAAAGTGTTACAAGATGGTTTATGGTGGCCAAATTTGTTCAAATATGCCAAGGACTACAAAAAATGATGTGATGTTTGACAATGGGTTGGTCAACCACTGTGACAGGATGAGATGCCTTTACATCTTGTCTAGGCATTGGAAGCATTTGAGAAATAGGTTGTTGGTTTCATTGAACCAATCCACCCGTCTTCTCGACACTCTCATGCTAGATATATCATCACTGCAACAAATTATTTGAATCATTGGGAAGAGGAAGCCCCTGTTAAGGACCACACTGTTGATACAACATCATGATTTATTTTTGAGAACATCATTACCATATTTGGATGTCCTCGAAAGTATTACTAGTGATAAAGGTTCCCACTTCATTAATGAGACAATTTAGACATTACTATAAAATTTTATGATTCAACACCACAAGAGTAGTCCTTATGATTTGAATTGTACAGATGGTGCATGCAGTCTGTTGTAGTGGCTACAACACCCCCCAAAATTTTGGCCTACACTCAAATTTTGGAGCATTTTATGGATCCTATGATTGATCGTTCCTTAGTCACTTATTGGTCAATTGATGATTTCAAGCCCCATTTTCAGATATCAAGTGTGGTTCATGATTTTATCTTTACATAGCAAGTGTCGTCTTCGGGCATGGGAATTATCGCTTGTCATGCAAAGGGGAGTTTTGGTTTGCATCAAGGGGAAATCTTTGTGAAAATGAGTTTTTCTCATCATATAGACATGTTTCACACTCATTTCTAAGGTTTCATAAACCATTACACAAGTGTCATCATTATCCTCACAAAGTCCATCGAGGGGGCCACCCTTGTCATAAGTTGACACTAAAGGTTGTTGCATTAAACGAAGTATGTTTTCATATGTTCTGGATGACCTACGTTGTATCACCAAGTATCCAAGTGTGTGGTCATAGTTAAGTTCTACCAATGTTCACATTGGTTCCACTGATCCCACACTTAGCCAATTTTGGAGGATTCCTAGCAACCTAGCCTCATTCAACCTTCCTAGATTGTGCAATTTGCATCTGTAACCATCAAGATTTTTCCTTTCCTACTGGAACTACACAATGTGCAGAAAGCCCAACCTCCCTTAGCCTCCAAAAATGCATAAATGCTTCCTCTAGTGTCCTTCCCTCAGTCGTAGTTCACTTCCTTCATAAACCACGTAGTTCTGTCTCTCAATCCTCTCAGCTTCCTAGTCCCCTTTGCCTCTGGAAACTGTGCACTTTTTCCCCCCAAGGCCCCATCCCATATCATCCATTGCCTGCTTGAACTATGCAATTCAATCCATCAGTGGGCACTGCACAAATTTTTCCATCAATAGGCATTGTGCAATCTTATCCCTTAGTCTAGCCCAGTCACTGAGCCTTCCCCCCTGACCTAATACACGTTCCAGCTCAATCCATGGATTATCATGTGGCATCTTAGACTAGGAGTTTATTAGACCAATGTCGTCTTCTCATGAGTGGATTGCAAATACAAGAAGTCTACCATGTTATGGCAAGATGATGAAGAAGGAGATGAAGAAGGAGGACATGCTAGATGACACTTAAGGGGATGAGGATAAAATATAATCATTAGATAAGAAGATCAAGGAACCTTGGGGTATGATAGAAGATTGGAGATCAGGACTGCATGAAGACTCCATCTGATTCACAACCCTTTGGAGGGTAGGTACAAAAAACAAAGCACATCTTTCATGAAGTTGAAATACACCTCTTAGTGTAGTATGCAGGAAAAACTATCATTATGTCTTCAATGACATGTATGGTCGCAAACACTAAAATTCATTCCATGTGTTTTCGCTAAGTGTTTCACTCGCTTTTGTAAGATAGGTGAGATGTTGTCTTTTTTCATGTTAGTTGTCGCACTTTATGCATGAGCTCATTCTGGTGGTTGAAAGGGCTCATATTTGTGTTTATTAGTTTTGCTAACGATGTAAACACCTATTGCACTCATTTACAAAATTTTGAGAGTTATCACATAAGTATCATCACGGTTTTCATAAAGTCCATCTTAGGTGTCGCACTTGTCATAGCTAGTCATGAACCAGTCACACACAAACGATAGTGTTGTTCATGTGTCATGGGTGATCAATGTTGTTCAGTCGTGAAATATTCTAAGTGTTAGGACACAGCGTAATCTCCATCACTTCACTTGTCAATTTCACTGGTCCAACACTTAGCCTTTTTTGAAGAATCTCCCTTACCCTTCAACCTGGTTTCACCCAGCCTACCTGGATTGCGCATTGCGCAGTTCCAGTGAACAGGTTGTGACCTTGACCCTTGGATTTGCACAATGCGCAGTTCCTTTCCCCCAGAACTGCTACATTGTGCAATTCCTGAGCCCAAGACCCATCCTTCCATTCTAGAATTGTGCAATATTTCCAGTTAGCCTTCCCTTCAAAAACTACGTAGAGGCTGCCTTCAGTGGTCGTCCCCTCATCCTAACCCACTGCCTCCCAAAACTGCATAGAAGTCAGTCATCCTTTCTCTCCAGAACTACGCATAAATCTTCCACAGTGCCCCCTCCTTCAGCCAAACTCGTTGTCTATAAAAATTGCACAAAGGTTGTTCCTCAACCCAGCCTAAACTATACATTACATAATTCTAGGCTTCAAGCCTCAGCCCTAGATGTTGTGTTATGAAGCCAACTCACAAAAAGATAGAAAAGATAGATCAACGCCTTAGAATTCAGCCTCTTCGAGGGGAAAACCTCCTTTACATTACATAAATGAACAATTCTTGGATGATACAAATGACGAAACCTCCTTTCTATATATAGGAGTCTAAGGAGTCACAATATAACCCAACTGACCTAACAATAATAATATAAAGCCACAAAAATAACAAATAGAGGTTTCTATGGGGCACAGTAATAACAGTATGGGGACAATAGGGGCACAACAATATTAATAAGGGATACAACTACAATAGTAATGGGATAATCACTAGTATTATAGGGACCTAACATGTTGGGACTTCATAATGTGTAGTCACATAGCCTCTCTCTTTGACCTGCAACTCAATTCTGGCTCAATCTTTGAAGTTGAATGAACCATCTTAGGCTAGGAGGTTTTTAGGCTCATTTCATCTCATCATGAGTGAATTGTAGATATAGGAACTTGGCGAGATGATGAAGAAGGAGATGAAGGAGGAAGACATGTGAAGGACATTCTTGTAGTTGATCATGCAAGCTGATCTATCAAGGAAAAGCAATGGGACACCAAATCGTGACCACAATCCAAGTCGAGATCATTGAATATTCCTGTCATCGAGCCATGGGGAGGTGGAGGATAAGAGTATTCTCAATAATACATCACTCACAACAATAATAATGTCATTTCATTACCTCAACATCCAATTAATTTACATCAGTAGTGCCATTTCGTGTCTTGTCATGAGCTTTCATATGCCACATCATCATTATGGACCATGTATATTACATTCAAATTTATTGTAAAGTTGAAGTCCAAAGGAAACACATGAATATGGAGAGTCATGTAAGATGAAAAGTCATAGGAAGTTGAACAATCATGAGGGTAGTCAAGGAGTCACAAAGGGAAAACATCATCCTTTTGGTTATATATACCCTCTCATTGTATGAGCAAAAGACTTTTCACCTTGGCTCCTCTCGCAAGGCATTAGAGAGATCATCTAGTTATTTGAGGAGCATGGAGTAGGTCGAATGTCCCACTATTGGGGCTAGTGATGTACATTGTAAACATGTGTCTTGGAAATTTTGCTTAATAACATAAGCCTTTTAAGGTCAACACGTTCTTCATGCATGGGCTATGAATGTTTGCAAGAATATTCTATGGACATTTGTATTTCATGTTTTCTTTCACATGTACTAAGATAGTTGAACTATTTCGGTTATTTTACTGCTTTTCTTATTGAGAATGTGATGTAATGGTTGTTATCGATGTCCCATCCTTGTGGACTCTGTGGGATACTAGACAAATTTTTCCTCGATGTTGGTTTTAGTGATCGTTGTATGCGTTGTGGACTATTTCGCTGGATGTTAGAAATATATTTCTAGTTCATGTTTGTCTCTTCCTAGGTGGTACTATTAGCTCTCACTTAGAGGCTCACTTTTCTCCCCCCTTTACAATATAAGAACCTTGAAACAGTTGCAACTGCACACTCACTAGGATCACCTCCCATTATTTTTGAAGACATCATTGCATCACTCTCTTGTGCTGATAGCTACAATCAAGGTAGATCTTTAAGGATTTGGCAACTCGACCTTTATACCGGATGGGACTCCTACACCAAATGGTGCAAGGTCTGATTGGGAATTCATATTAGGGAGATCCCCTTGGTTGATGGATTTCCAGCACCATCAACATAGTTAGAGGAAGGCTTATGAGGATTGCACAATTCATAATTAAGGAATTTCCCAATTAAATATGGGTCAATTCCTTGAGGAACAAGGCAAGGAAGTAGGAGCCTAGAGGCTTGGAAATTTGGCTAAGTATTGGCGAAATGCAGTCAGTCAAGTAGAGGATAGAAAATACTTGTGTAAGTTGAGCTCATGGTTGAACAAAGCGTATTGTATTCATCCAAGACTTTCCTAGGAAGAAATGAGATAGATAGAGATAGTGTAGAGGTTGCTCGGGCTTGAGAAAAGTGTTGTAATCTTCTCATATTTTTTTATTAATGAAATATACAGATAGCAGGGGTTTTTATCTATGGATTTCAAGTATATTGTTTTAGCATATTGTAATCAACAATTTGAATAGACAAGGAATTTCTACATGGTATCCGAGCTGGATTTGTAGAAATTTCTACATTGTTGTTGCCCCCTATTTATTTTGTTTATAGTCGTCGCTCTAATACCATCGGTCGCACCATTAAAACCATTGTGTCTCTTTTCCCCACCAAGTCCCGCATTCATTCTTATGATGACCTCCCTGGTAAATATGATAAACCAACTCTAGTTGACAATGACCTTTCTAACCCTGAAGTTTTCGCTTCCCTCAACATTGAAGTTTTTGTGGAGCCGAATGTCAGACCCAGAGCCCGACGTAAGCTTAATATCAAATTTGACTTCCGCCCACTCAAACAGTCCTTTTTACTGGTTTTGTGTGGTTTACCCGTCTTCGATACCACCGAGGAAGTCATAAGGTGTACTAAGTTCCTAATTAGTCACCTTCATGGAGGCTCACTCTGGTTGGACTAGGAATACCCAATCCATGTTCAGTACATCCATAAACTCACTGGGCTCTTTTCCTATGACTCGGATGTTAATACGACATTCTAGAAGGTCTCAAAGTGGGGCAAAAATAAGGATGAGGATAATCTCTATAAGAATTATGGTGCCAAAAGGAATGGTCGAGGAGCTATTATTGAGACGATTAACAATCAACCTATCAAGGTTTCCTACACTATAATTTCCAGTAATCTCATGTGACACTTCACCAAAGGGGAATTTTCTCTAGATTCCATTTCTGTTGTTGAGGTATGTGTTCAAGGAGATCATCTAAAGTGGCGTAACTACTTCTTTAATGAATTATTTGAAGATGCTGAAGATGTTAATGCACAGGAAACTTATTTAATTTTTGGGTATTTACTCATTCCTCTTGCCATGTACAAGTGGTCCCCACCCGACGGAAGAGAATTAACATCTATTCCTCAAAATTAATCATTTTCTTATGCATATGATATGTGGAAAAGTACTGAGGACACCATCGATCGTGATTTTAATGAATTTGTCTTTGGGAATTGGTATAACAAGATGATTAGTGTTACTCACAATGTTTCGAGAATACCTCTTTTGCTCCTAGATTAATATGCACACCAAATCTGGTTTGGACTTAGCCATAGTCATTGTTATATTCGACCACTAAATGTACACCAGAAAACTTTCTCCATGCGCAAATTGCCCTTCTATGTCAGTGAAAATGCATTTCGTAGTGAGGTACTCTCATGGCTAGGGATAATTGCATGGAATCATGATGATCAAGACTTGTATTATTTCAATGCTATGCACCCTAAAGATTCCTCGGAAGATGTTCCTTCTTCCTCTCGTAGGTGTCCCACAACTACAAAAGAAGATATCTAACCCTTACTGAAGAAAGCACAAGAGAAAATTTTCTCAACCTATACTACTTGGTCAAAGGTAGGATCTTTGGTTCGTCAAGCTACAACTATTCATTTTGTTACTTTAGTTTCTATTGCACTACCCATTGTTCCATCTACACTTCCAACGGCTACAACTTCCATTCCTGTGTCACCGAGCTAGCCCACCTCCACTCCAACTAGTGTTACCTACCTAACCAATGAGTTGCCCGTGACCACAATAGTTGTTGTGCTAATTAATGAGGAGCACCCCACTTCTCCGTATTCCACTTCCAACACCTCACCAAGGACTTTTGGAGAAACTATCTCCGACAGACGTGATTCTGTTGAAGGGTTGAATGTTCCTACTGATGTGGATACTGAATAAGACGTTGTTACTTCCCTTATCTTTCTTACATACACTGTGATTCCTTCCTCTTCACCACTACCAATTTCTGAACCAACTGTTCCTAAAGTCACTGGCCCTTCTTCCTCAACCAGTTCAATCCTTTCCATCAAACATATCACCACATTCCTTAGTGATCCTTAGCATCGTTTCCAAGTCATTTCTCTTGCTGCTAAGTAGCATTATATTGTTCCCTTTACTCCACCACCAGGTTTATTGTAGCTTCATCATGAGATATCTAAGGAGCACGACCAGGAGCGAGATTCTTCTCCCCATGGTCAATCAAAAAAATTAATTTCCACTGGGAAACCTTTGTAGGTTAGGTTTCCACCAGTAGATACACTCTCGCTAGATTCCCTTAGCACATGGTATACCTCCTAGCTCTTCCAGTTTATTCATTCTTTTGAAACACAAATTGAAGACCGCCTCGTTCATATGGAATCTCAATGTAACGACCTTACAATAGCATGTGATAAACACCAACAACAAGTCGCCCTAGTTACAAGTAAGCTTGACCAATTATGTATGGATAAAGTTTAGTTAAAGTAGTAGCTATTTGAACTAGGCATCAAATTTCAGATCATGTGGCCAACTGTTGCTGCATATCTTGATAAGCCACCAGAATATATTATTGCATGTTCCCCTACTATTATAGCTCCAAATCTCACTCTTGAGGTTTGTGATGCTGCACTTATGGCCTAGGGAAACTCCTCCTTCCAGACCTAGTCCAAAAATTTTAAAAATTGTGTTTTACTCCCTATACGCGACACTGCCCTGAGCTAAACACGTGTATATGTAGGTCTGTGTATACCCAACCCGTGTATATGTCTTAAAACACTTGAAAAAATTAAATCTCCTTAATTTCGGGCGGAGATCACGGGTTTCACCTGTTGATTACCTGTTAGTGCTGGTGGCCCAACTGTTCCCAACGAATTCCCAACTAAAAAACTACTTTGGGAGAAGTATAAAAAGGCTTCAATGGGAAGGCATGGGGAGGAGAGAAGAGAGAGAAAGATTATTATGCTGAGATTTCCCTGACCAGGTCTGAAGATCCTTGTGCCTCCTACACTTCCCCCATTTACAGGAAACCCTTGCTTCCTTGTGTGATGATGTCTATCTACTACTTGAGATATCATGGAGTAAGTCATGGAAGGAGTTTGTTAAAGGCTTGAGACTGGATGAATCCGGAGGACAGTTCCGCTTGGAGCTTGCGAAAAGACGACTCAGGTGAAATTATTCCTTTCTGTACTTTAGTTGTCTATAATAAAAGAAACACTTGTCTTTGTTCCTGATATAAATCTTCTTCATGTTTATGATATCCATGTTATGATTCATATATGAATGGTTGTTCTACTTGTATAACTAACTACCTTTCAATATACTATGAAGATGATTTCTTTATGATGTTTAGTCCATATACTACTGTACTTTCTTGAATTGATTGTTTTGTAGGTTGAAGGAGCAAACGGAACTCCAAGAGGGTTTGGACCCTGGTAAGATCTTCCCAAACGAAGGACCCCCAGGTATGCCTCTCAGCGCAGAGTTTGCTTATATTAGGATCATGGCTATATGGAATGTGTGTTTCTCTGTATAGATAACCTTTGATCTGCTAGGGTATCAACCCAAGACCCTAGGGGAATTTATCCCTTAATAGAATTGGCGACTCCTTTGGGGACAACAGTATTGTTGTTCCTAGTTTGGGTTTATTCAAGCCAATCAGGGCTCAGTTGTCTATCTACTTGCTGTTACTGTGTAATCTGTTCCTGTAGGAACTTGAATTGCAAGTTTGATCAGTTTCTTCAGACTGTTTTTTGTTTTTCTTGAAATCTTTTATATATGATGTTTTTTTCAGTTTACAGAAGCGTATATATGCATGTTTCCTTAAATAAACCTGTGTATACACATGTTTCCTTAAGCTTATTCACATATACACGCAGCTGTGCACTAACACAGTCACTTATATCTTAAAATTTTCAAGATTTTTTGGAATCTTTTTGTTTCTGAAGGTCTGTCTGCTGGTCTGATTCAGTCCTGAATAGTTACTTTTTTGTGTCAGTCTTTAGTTTTACAGCAAGTATTTGATTTCAAATTCTCTTTGATTGTGGAAAGTGTTGGTCTTATTTGTTTTTCTTGCAAATGTCATCGTTTTTTCTTAATCACACAATATTTCTTGCTAAGAATCTTGGCTGCTCTGTGTCTTCAGGGTAGAAAGGTTGATTTCAATCTTTGTGTCAAGTTTTGTTTTGGTGATTTTTTGGTTTGCATGTCAAAACTATATCTTTATGACCATCTTATTTTCTTGCTTTCCGAAATTTGTTAGTTCACACTTTCCTGAAATTTGTCTTTTCAATCTTTTGGTCTTTATTGCCAAGCACTTGTTGCTGCTTTTTGATTGTTAAGAGCATTTCGAAACACATTTTTGTTGAGTTCTCACTTTTTTTGTGTTGCAAACTCGCAAAGTGTTTCATTGCCTATTCTTCGATCATAAAGTTTCAGTCTTGTCTAGAGCACTTTTGAAAAGTCATTTTTGTTTTGATTTTGAAGAAAACTTCTTGAAAACTTGGTTTTGCTTTCTTGAACTTTGTTTTGATTTAGTTTCCTTTTTGTGAGTGAAAGTGTATTTTTGTTTGCCTTGAAACTTGCTTTTAGTGTTTGGACGAAATGAGCGTCAACAACTTATATTCTATCTAAACATTTTAAGTGGAAAATAAAAAATTGATAAACAAGTAACTTTCATTTCTTGATTTAAGAGTAGTTTTGAGTTTTGCATCAGCATGTACTTGTTGCATTAGGATAAATTTGTGCATATTTCGAGGCATCCATAGTTTTGTTAATTTTTGTGAGTGTGAAGCTTGAGTAAAAGAAAAGAAAAGAAAAAATTGTTACTTTCTTTGAAGTTCCTCTGAACCTAGTGGAAATTTCTTTCATCGAAAAACAAAAACAAGTGCGTTTGCATATAGTTTGGTTTTTATTAATTTCTTTTGCATCAAAACACCACTAGTTTCACTTCCGCTTATCCCTTGACTTAAAGAACAGCCCATTTAAAAACAAGCGCTAATTAAAATATACTAGAACTTTTTATAATTGTCAAGTTAGACACACCAACAAGTTTTAGGATATTTTAGGGCCTTGGATTAGGCGAGTGGAGAGATAACTCTCCAAGGCCATTTAAACTGTCAAACATAGGAGTCTGAATAGTGAGTGAAAATCCAATAGCGTTAGGGAGACTAGGAAAGCTCCGGATTTGGGAGTTAAGCACGAAGGTTTTTGAAGACAAGGAAGAGAGATACCCCCTCTCCTACTTGTTGGATCTACTCTTCCACCTGGATTTTGACACGAGTTGGTAACCTTAGTTGCTACTCCTAGGGATCTATATAGGTGGCTACGGAGGGGAATCCCATGGTACCTGAGGTCGACGTTGTATCACTCTCAACGGTACTACTGGAGGGCACCCTTGCGAAGCTTGGGGCTTGCACCGACGCAGGCTGTTGTTAGGAGGTCAACGTAACTTCCTCAGTTACCTTCGCTGATAGGACTGGACCGTCATTATCCTAAAATATATTTGGAAGGCCCCTTACTTCACTTTCTTATATTTTGGTGTCTGGTCCTCATCGCCTGGAGCGGAAATACTCGAAAGTTGTTTGATTGGCTGATATCTTTTAGGGACTTTTTAGTGTGTGCTATGTGCTCTTAGTTGGCCTAGCTTTCAATTTTTTGAGTCTTTAGTTAGATCTTAATAAAAAATTCAAAGTGGCTAACCGATCACCTAGACGGTCTCGAAGACTTCGTGGTCTTTCAACACCAAGTATAGAGCCTTCTCCTAGAAGGCGCAGAGGTAATACTGCTAGTGGGTTTCATCCCGTGGCAGCTGACGCATCAGGGATTGATCCTCCTCTCGGGGGCATTAGTGTTCAGAATAGGCTTGGTACTTCCAAAAAACAAGAGAGGAACTCTCCAGTTCTTTCTTGAGTTCTCTTTCAGACGGAAGATAACATAGAGGTAAAAGAACTCCTAGAGTTGTTAGCGGCTCCGAATTCTCCCCTACCTTCTAGTTATCTAGAAGTGTTACGATACGTTGGGGCTCCGACACATAGACCGTTCAGTCCAGGTCACATTACGCACTTACCATCGATGACCATTACTGGAAGCATGGCTTCTATTACAAGTGCTACAACTATGCAGACTCCCACATCAGTACAAGGGGGAGGAACTATTTCCATCCTCTCTGCTTCTTTATTCGGGTCTTTTGCTAGCACATCTTTAGTTGGGTCTACCTCCATTACCTCTATGAGTGGAAATTCCCAATCCAATGCTTTTAGTTCTAGATTCTTCCCATTTGGCACCCATTCACAGGGTATTTCGTTAGTTCCTTTTAGTGCCTCCACATCCATGATGAGTGGATCGACTTCATTTCAGGGTTTTCCTTTTGGAAGTGGTCATATACCACATTCCAACCCAACAATTTGATCTATGCCTATCATGCGGAAAGAGTTATTTTTGCGGACAAACCTAACCTCCCTAGGAGTCTAAGACTCTCTAGTGACAAACAAAACAAACAAGAGCAATCCTTCTCTAAATATACATTATTCTA
>APFE030843223.1:0-11729 GCA_000404065.3 Pinus taeda | reverse complement strand
ATATATAGAAATGAGGTATTTTCATTTGTATCATCCAAGAATTGTTCATTTGTGTAATGTAAAGGAGGTTTCCCCCTCGAAGAGGCTTATTTCTAAGGTGTTCATCTATCTTTTATGTTCCCAACAAGGAGGAAACCAACCTTTACCTTTTGAAAAATTCTCAATTCAACAATCATGTTTAGATATCCAAAAACAACCTGATTTTTGTTTTCACACCAAGTGTTGTAACCCAATTGTAGATACAAAACTTCAGGAAGATTACCAAACCAATGAGAAATCACATCATGAATTATGGTTATGGTCATATTTGCATCATTATGAATATTTGGAGCTGTGAAGTATACCCTTGGCAACATTTTCCCATTGAAGTCCATACAACCGACCAAGTGAAACTGAATAAAATTTTCCTCCTATAAACTTTTGGGTTTGCAAAAAAAATGTGGTAAAATTGTTTTCTTCTGGTCCATACCATCAATTATCAAACCCACACCCACCCTCCCACACATGCCATACCATGGTAAAGGTGGCCACATTGAACGTGAGATGCCTCTTTATCCAATTTAAATTCAAATTTGCCTTGCGATTAGATTTTTCCCACAATTAGAGCGTTTACCTCACGATTAGATTCATGCATTGCTGCAAATTTTCATCGAACGGGACAATTTGGTGGCTCCATATTGTCTGATGAGCCAACGCCAACATAAATATGTTGGGAGGCAGCAACATGGCTCAGCTGCCCTAAAAATGAGTGAGAAGGAAGGTCAGCGTATTGTGGGCTTCGACAGCCCACTTATCGATATATATTTTGATCTTCCAACCAATACAAACATCTTAACGACAAACAACTATTAATTACCAGTTCGCTTATGAATATAGATTTGATCTATATGCATAGTTCGATATACAGGTATTAGTATTTGAGGAGAAAAGGGAACTCTCGTTTTTGGATTTCTGCACTTAATATCGTATTGGATACCTAATAAGCATTGTTTGGGGCAATTCGTAGCAGATAGGACGATTATGAGAATCGTCGGGTGGTGGGGTGATTCTCATAATCGCCCCACCACTCGACGATTCTCAAAATTGCCCCTTGTGCGCATGACATAGAAGATTTTTCTCTGAAAGGGAACTCTAATATTCTCAGAATTCCCCATTATGTATTCAATGTACCCATTCTGTATTAAATGTACATAAATTACTTTCAACAATTGTTGGATTATGATGAGACAAACACAAATATTTTAATTTAGGCGAAATGATTCAAAAGTTGAACATTTCAATCCAGTAATTTCATGTTTAATGACTCGTTATTTGCACAACTACTTCACTACAAAAGATCTCATTGTCTCTACAAACATTTCACTGTGATTTATGTGTGCAGAAGTAGCTTTAGGCTATAGGTGGAGCTTAAAAATCTAGAAAATTGCCGACATTTTGAAAACTAATTGGGAGTTTTTGAATGTGTAACAGGTGATGTAACATCCATGGATGATTTCCTCAAGAAGTTTTTTCCACATGTCTACCGACGAAAGGAGCATCACTTGCATGAAACAAACTACTACAAATCATAGTCACCAATTTTGAATTCGAATTCAGATTTGATATGATAAAAATTCAAATGAAAATTTTCTAATTGGAAAAAATTCGTTAGTATACATCATAAAAATTTTAATATATATACTTTATTTTTTGTAATAATAAGATATTTCCACTATTTTTTTCTAATTCATCTAAGATTTTAAATAATTTTGAATAATTCTAGATTATCTAACCACTTTTAAGATACAATTAAAAATAAAATACCCATACTTCCTCTTCCCAATAAGAACTTAAATCCAAAAAGTCTAATAGATAAATACATATTTAGAAAATCACTATTCTAAACTTATTTATTTAAAATCTTTCAAAATATAAATATCTGTAGAAAATAAATAGTAGCTAGGTTCAAGTTTTTTTTCCTCATTTTTCTAACACTACAAAACAGATTGAAATTGAAAAGAAAAACTTTTCCAATTTACACATTCTTTTCCATTTCCTTTTTTTTGAAATAGAAACAGTTATGTATTCAAACTTTAGACCTTAAGATTATATGTATATGTCCAAGAATATTGAGGAAAGCCATCCTAATGTCTAGAAACTAACACTAACTTCTGACTCCTTATAAATCACTAACGTTTTGGAAGCCAGTCCTCACAATGAAGTATTTCTTTGTTTGAGAAGGCTCAAATGAATAAAACTGTAAATGAACCGGCTCGAATTTCCTCAAATAATTTTCTCTCTGAATCGAATTGACGAATTCCCGAAATTTTTTCCCTGATTTGGACGTATTTGGTAACTATGGTATACATTATATATTCTCATATTTAGTGCAACTTCAAGTTTTTGGAGTTGTTTTATTGACATTATAACTTTGATATATATCGTACAGTGGTATATAAATTACAATGCGTTGATAAGGTCGTCTGTGGAAACAACTTTCAAGAATGCTTTTGAATTTCTGTGAGAATCAAAACATACTATGGACAATACAATTGTGGAAACAACATTTATATTCAATCAACATATCAATGTTCTATAAAGTGGCAGTGATGATATATGGAAGACATTGATATTATTTTATTGCTTACACTCAGTGGATTTCTCTATTTGAACATTTCTAATACATCAAACCATTTTTCATTCATTGCATAAGGGCATTGGTGCTCATTCCCACATTCAATTCCAACAACCGAACAAGAAACACAATCATCGACATTGTTTATTCTCTCTGTGGATTTGGAGGCCTAAAGAAATGCGAAAAATGATGGTTAGTATCAATTGCACATGTTGTGATGCTAAAATTTCCAAAGACTATGGATATTTTTCTCATACATCCTCAATCGAAGAATAATATTGTTATGTTAATTTTTCCCACGTCCTAGGAATTTCTTTCGCCCCGATTCAGACCTGAAATGGTCCTTACATGGTCATTTATTTCTATTCTACCAACAAACAAAGCCATCTGAGCTCGTTCACCCATCTGATCCCTACAATCATATTTAAATAATATTTCAATTGTATCAAAGTTTGCAACGCATTCAGGTGGTACAACGATAATGCATTTGAATATAACGCTAATAGTCTCATCGTTATATTGTTCGAAAGAATGACAATTTTCCTTTCGAATTATGGTCAAAAAAGTAGTTTTATATATCCATTCATCATGACATCTTTGTTGGTGCCTTTAACTTCCCCAATTTTCTTTTACATTACGAAGAAGAACGCATTTGGGGGGTCGTGGAGGCAATAGAACTCTCCAATCCTTTCGATCCTTTTCATGTTTATATGCAGTGTTGGTGGTTGATAGTGCAAATACGACAACCAGGTGCTCACTCTATTCACTTCGTCTCTTTATCTTGTTGGCCTGGTTGCCACTTTCACGGCCTCACATGTAACGTGAGGCAAGGGGCGAAGAGTAAGCATAATCGTCGGACGCCTTAGTTTCCTCCTAGGAGCAATCTTGAATGCTGGAGTTGCAAATCTCGCCATGCTTATATTCGGCCACATTCTTCTCAGTGTCGGCCTTCGATTCATAAATCAGGTAAGTGACCTTCATGTTGTGAAAATAGTGCTCAAATCAAACCCTATTTTTTTCTTATGCTGCATTTCTATTTTCATAAAACCCTAATAAATATCTTATTTTCATGCATTGCTGTAAATTTTACCTCACGAAGAGGAACTCCTATTCTGGGATTTCTCCGCTTAATATCATATTGGATGCCCAATAACCATTGTTTGGAGTGATTAGTAGCAGATGGGGTGATTCTGAGAATCGCCGAGTGGCAGGGAAATTCTCAGAATCGCCTCTCCACCGCCCTACCATAGGTGGTGGAGTGATTCTGAGAATCGCCCCACCACCCGGTGATTCTCAGAATTGCCCCATGTGTGCATGATGTAGCAGCTTTTGCTCTTAAAGGGAACTCTACTATTCTCAATTTTCCCCATTTGATTCAGTACCTGCCTCGAACTCCTACCTCTTCACCCAAATACATTAAAGCTATTGCTGCAGCAACAGTAACAAAAATTAGTTTAATTTTTCTGTAGAGACAGCTGCGAGATGGCATTTCGTTTTATTGTATGGAGTTGACAATTATGCTGTGAGATGGATTCCCACGTGAAAAGATTGAAACGCATTTGCAAATCCCTTCATT
The DNA here is from genome assembly GCA_000404065.3 of Pinus taeda. Lineage (NCBI taxonomy): Eukaryota > Viridiplantae > Streptophyta > Pinopsida > Pinales > Pinaceae > Pinus > Pinus taeda. The sequence continues at coordinate 7,539 of APFE030843223.1, read as the reverse complement.
GAAATGTATTGGTATGCTTGTCTCATATTACACCAATACCGTTCTTGGTCTTTAAGAAAAGTTACCTATCTGTCCAAAAGAAAAAAGTTGAGCAGATTTTATCAGTTTCAGCTCAACTGTTTTATGAATATCCTACACAGGCATGGATTTCTAAACAAATAAATGCACGGGAATTCATTTTTGGACGTAAAGATTAATACAAAATGAATGTACTGGAATTCAATTAGACCTCATTGGGGGTTAATTATCATCATGAAATTTAAAATTTACATCATTTATGAGCATAATGGATAACCGTGTCCAATTCTGTTTTCTTAAAATTGAATAGATGAAGCAATCTCTTTTTCAATTAAAAAATTGTTATGATATATTTTACATATAGATCTATAGTACGTCCTCAACAGCCATGTAGCATGAAATTTTCATTGAAATCCCACAAACCAAGGATGTGAATGATACAAACAGAGTTGTATTCACCTCACCAGTGTGACAAGTAATCCAAAAAATTAAGATGCAACCGTTAAACAATAACTCCAATAAACTGAAAATGGGGTTGCTAACTGATTTGAGTTGTTACCTTAGGAAGAATAATACACGCCCACTTTGAAGAGTCTTCCTGATTGGAGATCATGTTGGAATATTCATGTCAAGTAAGCTTGCATATATTTTTTCCAGGTAACCTGCTTCATGTTGTTCTTTTAATTCCAAGACGCAAAAATTCAGGAAAGAATAACACTAGTACAAAAAAATGATAAAATTCGCCATTTAGTTCAACAAAGAGAATTAGGGTATGCAATTATGTATCAGATTAGATGCTACAGACCAATTGCTTTTTATCACATGGGCCATAACATATTCCAGGTTTGTAGAACCAAGCATAATTCTATCCAACATTCATGAATTAGAAAATATTCCAATGAACATCACATAAAATCTTTTTTGAAAATATTATTGAATTGAGAAAGGAGTCACGAAGCTAATTATTAGTACATTTATGTCCACAAATCAAAATATCTATATGAGACCATAGGCCTTAAATGCCCTCTGCTAAATACTACCTCAATTATTTATAAAGTGGTGGGTTGCAGGCCACATCAATATATGGGTCAAAATAAGATGTCCGATGCCATTCATCCCTTCAAGCCAACCATCTTACATCCATACAAGAATAGATGAGTATGTTTAGTTTAGTTTTCTTCTGTTCTAGAGGCCTCCTCTCAATTCCACAATGCCTTGTGAGTTGCTTCTTCACTATGTGATGGTGACAGACAAATTTTAGATCCCTCTTATCAGAATAAAATGATGTGAAGGATGCCTATGGAGAAACAAATAGAGTGGGAACTGTCATATGTTGAAAATGTCCAATAGAGAAATTCAACTACCAGCCAAAGGCAAAAGTTTGGAGATAATCTGTTTCAGACATTAATCTTCTTCTGATGTAGTCTCAAAATCTGAGAGTGGTAAAAGTGTGCAAACGCCAAGCAAGTGCCCATTAAGGCATACAAAATACTCAATCTGGTCTTCATAAGATCACAATATTTTGTGCACACTTTTAGGGATCATTTTGGCTTGAAGCATGCTCCATACCTTGGCACGACAATATGTGCAAATTTATTTTGGATGCAATTCTACATGTTTTTCAATAAGCATTTTCCTTACCTTTGATTTCCCAAAAGCTTTAAATACTCCTCAAAATAAACCCACGTCACCGTCCTCTCCTTGGTCTAGATGCTCACAAGGATCTGTCGCATATAGAGTATTGCTTCTGCACTATGGTACAAGAAAACTCCTGCTAGATGTCTGTGAAAATCTTGTTTTATATACAAAGTGTCCTATTATAGGCTTCAACCAAAAAAAATTGCTACTATCAGAGCATCCTGAACAATAGATCATAAGATTTCTGAGAGCACTCCAATTCCCATCGATGGTGCCATGACTACCTCCATCAAGGAGATCAGCTACCATTTCTGGTGCCCATGACTTAAAAGACTCCTTCCAGAGAACCGGTTTGGGTATGTCTTCAAACCATTTGCTAACACAAGCTATAGAACAAAGGACCATATGGTTCCAATTAAGAGATTTAAATACAAGCAGCAACAGTATTTCGCTAAGGTCGTCATTAGCACTGCAAATACAAGAGCCTGAGTGTATGCAATGAAATCTCTTTACTGTCATTGTTTAGGATATGTCCCTACTAGAAATTAGATATCTAGACACCAAAGTGGAGGCGTAATGCTTATCTCAAAATCTGTGAAATAAACAATGGTGAAACGTAAGTACTCTAGACAACAGCTTAGCTATTGATGTGTTTCACTTCCCAAATAATCCAATTCTGTGTCTCTCTAAAGTTTTAGACACCCCTTCAATTGGTTAATAGTTCCAAACAAGCATCCCATTGGCTCATCTTCAAACTATTTAAAAAGAGATTATCTGCTAGAAAGCATGACGTTGAACTTATGAACATTGCATTTGGACATCATAGGAGTAGAAAAGCGATGAACCCCTATTCCATAGAAATTATTTAGCCTAGCTGGAAACCTAAAACATGAACATAAATTGGTATATAAATCAATACAACTAATGGCCATAGATTTCAATTTCTATTTCCTTCAAATACAAAAGCTCAGTTTCCTTTTTATGCTATATTTATATCTTCAGATAAAAACTACCACAAATTGAAAGAACCCACATGAAAAGTGTAACACATGGTACTGCTCTATATTTTATGCTATATGGCAATGGAAAAAAAATTGAAAAGAAACACCAGAACAACCCAAATCCACTTAAAAATTCTTTTGTTGGAATTTGAATTGTAAGTACCCCAGTTTCAGATTGGGTGGAAAAAATTATTGCTCAATTGAGCCCTTTTTAAGCGCTCAATGGAGTTGTTTGAGCAATTAAACAATGTAACCCAATGTTATTTAGGAGCCCGATTTAGCCATGTGTTTGCGGCAGTCAAATGAAGGAGATTGGGTTTTGGATCTATTTTCTGGCTCAGGTAAGTTTTATTATATGCAATTGAATTTCAATATGTTATTTATTAATTTATATGTCATAGTACTAATTTACTTCATTATTTCTTTTGTGCTTGATAATTAGGTACAACACTAGCATGTTTCCTTCAAAAAGGAAGAAATTGCATTGCAATTGAAAAAGATCCAATACAGTGCAATTTCATTCAATAAAGAATTAATGCTCTTCAATTTCTTCTAGATGCAATGCAAGAAATTGGGTTGAATAAAGGGGACTTTAGTGAATCACGTGTGGCAAAAAATGCAAAGAAACCCCAACCACCATTACATGGAATGTTTGGAAAGACATACATTGGGAGATTTGCATACATCAAATATCCATTAGAAGAGGAAAATGAGAAAAAGGAAGCACAACATATTGTGGAAGAAGACAATGATGAAACACTAGAGGAGGAAGAGTTTGGATTATGTGACATTGTTCATTAAATTTAAGTTATGCTTGGAAATCAAGCTTTGTAATGTTTTGACTTTGACATTTTATGAGAAGAATAAACATTCAATTAAGGTTGTTATGCATTCAATATTTGTAAAATGTAATTTTCACATTAATTTTTAAGTTAATCATAATTTTTTGAAAAAAAAAAAGTGATTATTATTATTTTTTTGACATGAAATTCATAAAAAAAAACTATTATTTAACCATTTTTAGTTAAAATTTTCGTATAAAAATTATGATTTTTACATGTTAATTCTAGAAAAAAATTATCAAAACGTGTAGTTTTTTAGATATATTTATGTTAAAAATGGTTATTTTTATGTCCATTGTTAAAAAATATTGTTTTTCAGAAACCATTATTTCATGTGGATTGAAAAATTAATCAAGGATGTATAAATATGTAGAATATCGAAGATTCAAAATATCAACCTTCTAATTTAAAAATGCAAAACAATAAATACTTCACTACAAAAAAATTAAAATTAAAATAAAAAACAAGAAAATATGAAGAAAACGACCATTTAAAAAATTATTAAATTTACAAAATAATTGTTTATATTTCATACATTAGAAAATTTAAAGTGAAAAAGCGTGTGTGTTCTGCATCATGCCTTTTCAAAATCAGGTCACTTTTTTGCTATCTCTACGAAACGGGTAAGAGTATCAATTCCCGTTTCAAAGTTTACATTGTTAAAAGATATTGTGCGGAATATGTTGAGAGAAGGTTTGTGGTGGCCTACACTACATAAATATGTGAAGGAGTACTACCGAGCATGTGATGTGTAACAAAGAATATGGAAGCCTGCCAGAAGAGATCAGAGGACATTGGTAACAAAAGTTACATTGCAGGCCTTTGGTAAGTGGGCCACTGATTTTGTTGGACCCATCAACCCACTTGGAAGGTGGACTAGTGTGAGGTACATAATTACCATAACTAATTACTTCACAAGATAGACTAAAGCAAAAATAGTAAGGGATTGCAACTTAAAGACTGCTATGAAGTTTATTTTTGAGTACATATTTTCTAGATTTGGATGCTCGAAGAGTTTAATAAGTGACCAAGGTTAACACTTCCTGAATAAGACTATTGAAGAATTGACTAAGGAGTTCCAAGTTTATCATCAGAAGAGTACCCCTTATCATCCTCAGGCCAATGGAAAGTATAAGCATTTAATAATATTTTGGAGAATGCACTTACTAAGGTGTGCAATGTGAATAGAGATGACTAGGACCTTAGAATTCCAGCAATATTATGGGTTTATAGGACCACATGTAAAACGTTGACAGGTCAGAAACCCTTCATATTAGTTTATGGGAAAGAAGATGTGATCCCGATGGAGTACATCATGCCTGGCTCGAGGATTGCAACTTTTACAAAGATGGCATACCCTGATATAATGAAGGAAAGAATGTCACAACTGCTTTCTTTGGACGAACACATTTATAGTAGGATTTCGTCAGCAAGTATGAAAATAAAGAGAAGAGGCCTAGCATGAAAAACGTATTAAGTAAAATAAGTTCTAGGTAGGATACCTTATTCTCCTTTAGGATAGAAAGTTTGTAAAATTTCCAAGAATATTCAAGATGCGTTGGATGGGCCCATACATTATCAAGCATATATCTGATGGAGGAACAATTCAATTAGAAAAGTTAAATGGAGAATTGGTTCAAGGAAGAGTAAATGGCAACAGGTTGAAGTTTTGTAGGGACAGCTCTACCCCAACAACTTTGCTCTAAAGAAGAAAGGAGAAAAGTCTTAGTGCCACTTGTAGTTGAAAGTGGGCATTGGACTATAAACTACGCTGCAAAGAGATCTCAACGTACGAGGTTACTCTGCTACAGTCTAGAATATGTCAAGGTTCATAGGAGTTTTGAAATAAGACGGGTTTCTTGCTACAATATGGGATGCGTCAAAGTTCTCTTGAAAAATATGAGCATTAAAAGGGAAAGTTAATGTTAAAACATGCGGAAAGTTGCATTTAGGAGGAAAGGATGACTGAGTCTAGCGATATATATGCAATTAATGAACATAATATGAGCTAATGACGGGGTTGGAAATTCAGATTTATTCTAAAAGATTGTGTCCTTCCGAGATTTGGCACTTTGTTTAGTTGAGAATTTGATTATTTCCATTGCAAAGAGGTCACATAAATTTTTGCATGAATATCCTGTCGACTAAAGAATTTATTTGTATATTTAATGAGAAGGGCTTGGTCGGAGTCATGGAAGAAACATCTGAAATAGTAGCTAATATTCCTGCACCAACATCACCCGCAGGGGCATCATCACGGACACAACAAAGATCCCCGTGAAAAAAAACAACCAAGGAGGAGAGAACAAAGAAGAAATAGGACAAGGGACATGTTGAGTAGTCTGAAAAAGTGTGAGATAGTGAAGGAGAAGTAGAGCAAGTGAAAATGGAAATAGATGGAGAAATGTTTCCATGACCTATCCCACCGTATATTCTAACAAGAAAACCAAATGCAAAACCAGTTAAAGAGTCAAAGGATGTAAAGTATGACACCTTCACATCATTATTGTTGGAGTTAGTACCATTTTCTATAGAAACCCTTGAGAAGATTCCATATTTGAAGTTCATGGACTATGACTTGAATGACATAAATAAATATTTGTGATTTTCACAAAATAAATATTTAAAACAATTGCGCTACCCTGAGAGTGGTGTGACGAGGTTAGAACCACAGAAGTGGGTGTCTAGATTGGCATAGTTAGGGTTGATGAATATGTTGAATGTGTCATACTTTGGCAGAAGTCTAGGGAGCATGACTTGTGTGAGAGAACTACTTGTGATGGTGCATGATGGATGCCTATGGATGGGGAAGAGGATCCTTATCGACCTAATGTTGATATGGAGATTCACAAGACTGTTGTATCAAGGGTGGAACCCCACATAAGAATAATATCACGAAAAATGAGTAGCCAAAAACATGAAGAATAAGTTTGGACCGACAAAAGGGAAGTGAGGTTATGATATAAACTCGATCAGTGACCAGGGAGTTCACTTCACAGCACAAGTATTGGTTAGAAAAATCATTAAGAAATTTTGGGCTTATGAAGTCCCTACATAAGCGGTTTCATTAGCGGCGTAATGCGCTAATGGGGTTCAGTACAACTGGGTTGCATATCTATGCCAAGAGTTTCTAGATGAATTCTGTGAGGTTCAGGAGAAAGGTACTTCATTTCATTATGTTATGAAACCAGCTCAAGAAAAGATAGAAAAGAGAGATCAATGCCTTAGAATTCAGCCTCCTCGAGGGGGTAACCTCCTTTACATTACATAAATGAACAATTCTTGGATGATTCAAATGATAAAACCTCCTTTCTATATATAGGAGTATAAGGAGTCACAATATAACCCAGCCGGCCTAAGAATAATAATATAAAGCCACAAAAATAACAATAGAGGGATTCTATGGGGCACAGTAATAACAATATGGGGGCAATAGGGGCACAACAATATTAATAAGGGCTACAACTACAATAGTAATGGGGTAATCACTAGTATTATAGGGACCCAACATGCCCCTCTCCTTCAAAAAAAGTGTTGTCCTCAACGCTTGAGTAGTTCTGGATACTTATGTATAAAATTATCATCCTCCCATGTGGAATCTTCGGCAGATAAGTTCTTCCACTTGATAAGATACTCCGAAATTGATCGATTTCATAGCTGTCGAGATCTTGTTTCTGTGACTGCTTCTGGTTCCAATATAATTTTTTCCTTCCTCGTCAAGTTCTGGCAATATTGTTTGAACTGGGAGCTTGTCGCCTATAACCTTCTTTAAACATGAAACATGGAAAACTGGGTGCAATCGAGAAGCTGCAGGAAGCTCCAATTTGTATGCCATAGTACCAATCTTTTGCAACACCTTGTACGGACCATAATACTTTGGTGATAATTTATTATCCTTCTTAGCTTGCTTGAGGGACATTTTGCTTATATGGTTGTAGCCGTAGGAATACCCAATCATCTAAATCAAAACTTCTTTCACTGTGATGTTGATCTACCTGTTGTTTCATTCTATTCTGTGCCAACATGAGGTTATCCTTTAA